>APFE030017524.1:0-10551 GCA_000404065.3 Pinus taeda
CCATTAACGTGATGACAAAGGACAAAATGCTCAAACTTAGCCTCTAGGGATCCTTGAGGAAGACCATGACAGTGCTACAGTTAGCAGACCGCTCCACCATGACCCTTGAGGGGATTGTGGAAGATGTGATGGTCTTCGTTGATTCTTGGGAGTACCCTGCTGATTTATTAGTTCTCCAATCAAAGGAAAAGCTCACTGGGTATCCTCTCATCCTGGGAAGGCCCTGGTTGGCTACAACCGATGCCTATATCAACTGCCAAGATGGGAACATGACCATAAAGAATGGGCACCTGTCCAAGTAGTTAACCATATATCCTCCTACCCAACCCTTGCTAGAACATGATCTACCTCTCTGGTTGGAGGAGGAGGATGAGGATGAAGTTTATTATGCACCGCTTTGTGCATTGGAAATCGCCATGGGAGGAAAACTGCAAGATGAGGATGATATGATTGAAAATTTGATTCAGATTCCACCTCCCAATGTATCACCATTTGAAGACATAGTAAGAGAAACCCAAAACAACCCATCAATTGATCTTTGTGTGGCTGACCCTACTTCTCTCCATGTCAAAAATATAGGGTTTGGCCCAGAAAGAACATTGAAAATCAATCCATCCCTATCTCCTTCCTAGGAGAAGGAGCTATGTATCCTACTGAGAAAACATCTAGATGCCTTTGCCTAGAGTGATAAGGAGATGAAGGGAGTGCAACCTTCAGTATGTACTCATCATATATACATCAAGGAAGATTGCAAGCTAGTTAGGCAACCTTAAAGGAGGATGAAGGAAACACTTAAAGATATTGTTAAGGAAGAACTACAAATATTGTTGGATGCAGGATTCATCTATCCCATTTCTGACAGTGAATGGGTCTCTCCTTTAGTGCTAGTGCCAAAGAAAAATGGTAAGTGGAGAATGTGTGTCGACTATTGGGAATTGAACAAAGCCACTAAAAAGGACCACTTTTCTTTACCTTTCATATATCAAGTGTTAGATGGTCTAGCAAGGAAAAAAATTTTCTCCTTCCTAGATGGGTTTAGTAGGTACAATCATATTCAAATCAGTCTAGAAGACTAAGATAAGACCACTTTCACTTGTCCTTGGGGTACCTTTACATTCTGGTTCCTTCCATTTTGTTTGTGCAACACTCCAACCACTTTCCAAAGAGTGGTATTGAGTATATTTTCTGAACTGGTTCATGATGCAGTAGAAATATACATGGATGATTTTACTCCTTATGGCTCTGAATTTCAGGAAACCTTATCTAACCTAGGAAATGTTCTAGATAAGTGTATTGAGATGAACCTGTCCCTCAGTCCGGAAAAATGTGAATTCTTGATGACTGAAGGGACTGTACTAGGTCATGCAATATCTCAATAAGGACTACAAGTGGACCCCAACAAAATTGCCATCATCCAAAGGGTCCCACCTTCTCAAAAGGTGAGAGATGTCAGAAGTTTCCTAGGCTTAGCCAGATATTATAGGAGATTCATTAAAGACTTCAGCAAGATAGCCTCTCCTTTGTTTAGCCTCCTAGGCAAATATGTTGAGTTCATATGGTCAGAAAACTGTCAAGAAGCCCTAGATACCTTGAAGGGAAAGCTCGTGACTGCCCCAATTCTCAGAGGCCCAAACTGGGCCCTACCATTTCACATTCACACAGATGCATCGAAAAAAACAATAGGAGCAGCCTTAGGAAAAACTGATGAAAAGTTACTTTATGCCATATACTTTATAAGCAAAAACTTGTCAAAGGCAGAGTTAAACTATACAGTGACCGAGAAGGAACTCCTAGCTGTCGTTCATTCCTTAAACAAATTCAGACATTATTTCACAGGCTATCAAACCTTTGTGCACACTAATCATGTTGCAATTAGATATTTAATGAACAAACCAGATGTAAATGCTCACATTATTAGATGGTTGCTTTTACTACAACAGTTTTCTTTGACCATTATTGATAAGCCTGGTAAAGAGAATGTTGGTGCTGACTCTTTGTCTAGAGTAAATTTGCGTGTAGTTGAAGAAGGAATGGTGGATGAACAAATGTCATATGAACACCTATTTGCTATATCAGTACTCTCTCCATGGTTTTCTAATATAGCAAACTACTTGGTTTCAGTACAGTTCCCACCAAACATGTCCTCAAAAGAGAAGAGTAGGATAGTAAGGAAAAGTGTCCCTTTCACCTGGATTGGAGGCAATCTCTTCAAACTAGGCCTAGATCAAATCTTGAGAAGATGTTTCAAGGAGGAGGAAGTCTTTGACATCCTCCTAACCTGTCATGATGGGCCGTGTGGATGTCATTTTGCAGCAAAAAGAACCGCTTTCAAGATATTGCAATCAGGCTACTACTAGCCCACTCTTCATCAAGATGTGAGGAGATACACGAGCTAGTGTGATCATTTTCAGAGGATGGGGAAACCCACTCCAAAGGATGAAATTCCCATGCAACCTCAAGTGACCTTTGACCCATTTGAGAAGTGGGGCATGGACTTTGTGGGGCCTATCAACCCCCCTTCAAAGTAGAAGCAATACATCATTCTGTGCACTGACTACTTGACAAAGTGGGTAGAGACAAAAGCAATCAAAGCAGTGACAGAGGAAAAAGTAGCTGAATTTTTGAGACAAAAAATATTCTACAAGTTCAGGTATCCGAGAGAGTTGGTCACAAACCTAGGCAGTCAGCTCAATTCCAGCCTGATTGAAGACCTGCTCACACATCATATGATCAAGCACAGGACTTCCACCCCTTACCATCCACAAGCCAATGGGAAAGTGGAGGTCACTAACAGAGAATTGGAAGGGATCCTAACCAAGGTAGTGAGCAGTAGCAGAAAAGACTGGGTGGACATATTAGTTGGGGCCACTTGGGCCTACAACACAACATGGAAGGCCACCACCGGGTTCACACCCTATGAACTAGTCTGTGGGAAGAAGGCTTTGCTGTCAATAGAGTTTGAATTTAATACCCTAAGGATGGTAGCTCAGTTGGACCTAGACCTCATCCATGCACAAAAGGAGAGATTACTTCAGCTCAATGGATTGGATGAATACAGATTGCAAGCCCTTCTCCATACAATGGTAATTTAGCTTCGGAGAAAGATATGGCATGACAAAAATATCATGGAGAAGCAATTCCAAGAGGGATATTGGGCACTATTCTATGATTCAAGATACAAATATTTCAAAGGCAAGCTGAGGACAAGATGGCTGGGACCCTACACTATGGAGAAATGCAATGACAATGGTTCAGTTCTGATCAAAACTATTGATGATGAAGCCATCCCCATGCTTTTCTATGGGCATCAGTTGAAATTCTACAAGAAACCCTTATCCAGGTGAGAGTTTTTTGAAGATTTGAATAAAACAATGATGGTAGTGGAGCATGTCTTAACTTCCACTTCACCCACTCACTAAGGAAAAGAAAAAATAAAAATAAGGACTCAAGTAAAAACCTCTCTGAG
Organism: Pinus taeda; assembly: GCA_000404065.3. Classification (NCBI taxonomy): domain Eukaryota; kingdom Viridiplantae; phylum Streptophyta; class Pinopsida; order Pinales; family Pinaceae; genus Pinus; species Pinus taeda. The sequence continues at coordinate 3,467 of APFE030017524.1, forward strand.
GCGCTTCAGTCCCATCATTGGGATGAAAAGCTCTTCTGAGGTGGCCGAGTGATGTAAAAAAAAATGGAAAAAGAATAAGATCCCTGGGTGAAAACCTCCCTTGGAGGTGCCTAGGGCAGACAATTAAGGTGGAAACCTCTCTAAGGCACCCTAGTTGTTTTCAAAAAAAAAACAAATGAAACTTTGTTGCATTGCAAGTTTGCAGGAGGACTACCGGAAGCAGAAGAAGGTGCCAAGGGAACCCTGACATTCACAATAGCATCCATCTCACCTTCTCCACACCTTCCTCCATCATATTTGGCATCTCTTTCACTCCACTATACCTTTTTTTCCAAAACCGTGTTTTCTACAGGAGGCTCCTATAGGAATTACAGAGAGCCAAAAGTGTCTACAGAAGGAAGTTTGAGGGAACAGGAGAGATTCATGAGGAACTTATCATCCCTCTTACCACTTCAAGCATCCTTGCCATCATTTCCATGCCTGCATCACACCCCAAGCATCATTTCTTTTCCTATCCAAGGAAAACACAAAAAAATGGTTTTCCAATATTGAAAAAAAAGGGAAAAAAAGAAAAAGAAAAAGGCACCAATAACCTTACCTAAAGCTTACCTATTATCCCTCCATAATTCATGACACCTCTGGCATTATTCTTGAGCTCCAAGCATAGGGAAAAGCTGAAGTTTCAAGGGCAGAAGCAGCGATAGGAGCTCCTGTAGGAATTCCCGTAGCAACTGATCCCATAGAAGTCCAGCACCAAAAGCAAAAGAGTGCACATCTGCAGGTTGAAAGGGCACATGTAGCTCAGCCCCAGCAAAAGAAGAACCTAAAAAAGTACATAACCACAGATTAGCTAGCAAAGACAGCATGCATGAAGGAAAGTGTAGGCATGCAGCAGAGAAAGCCACAACACCTCACAACAAATACACTTGGATCACAGGTAAGTAACTAATTCACTCCTCTATTTTCATTTGTGTAATTAGGAGTCATACGAAGGCAACGAGATGGTTGAGATTGAATGAGGGAAAGGTCACCAATTAACTTGGCCACCTTCATCTAGTTGACTCCACTTATCTGAGATGTCACCCACACGTGCGCACAGTCAACTCAAGCAAAAGATTCCAAGGACAAGTAGTGGAGAAAGAGTGAACTCTGGTGCAATAATGAGAGATGATTACGAGGAGGGGCCATGATGACCAAGAAAATGGGGACCAACGGTCCGAATATGGCCAATGTACACCTTTCCAACTTAGCACTCATAACCAAGAATAGCCATAAAGAGCAATAAGCACTCCTCCCCACGCATTCTCACCACCTTTTCTTCATTTTCTCCTCGTAACTCAGCTACATTATCCTTATTGGGCCCCCACAGCCTCATAACCACAATCCTCCATAGATTTCCTCCCTATATTTTCTCTCAGGGTTTTCTACAGGAGCACCTACATGACATCTACAAAAGCACCTATAGGAAATCTACAGGAGGGACAGTGGGCTTCTACAGGAGGGGTAGTGAGCCATTTTGAAGGGAGAAAACACGTTTTTTGGCACTAATTTCAGTCTAAAGAGGTAGGGTTCATGCATGCCCCCTATTGAATATCAATAAATGAAATAAGTGGTCCCGATTTGAGGATGAAATAAGTCTTTAGGAGGGCGGAAAATACAAAAAAAAAAATCTGTTTATTTAAAAAAAACACAGTCTACTCTGTTTCTCTATTTTTCTCAAAATTCTTTGTCTCCACCTCCATATTTGGTTTCCCAAAAGAGTACAGACAGTATGATAGGAGGGTTTATGAGAAGGGAGCCCACTAACTCCACTAGGCTCCATGCACATCCTCAAGTGGTGGACATATTCACAAGGGAAAATTAGATGAATTTCTTTAATAAATTTAGAGGGTTTGATGATGAAATTGCCCAAGAATTTTCTCTCTCTCTGGTCCCTCACACAAGAACACATGCCAATGTAACCATTAGAGGCCTCTCCATCTAAATAACCCCTTCATTCATCAGTAGGGTCACGACCCTTCCTCATGGGATGCCTTGGAGTAAAGATGAGAAACCAATTGGCCAGGCTGCCAAGAAGAATTTTTTCAAAATAATGAAACCCCTATTGAAGATAAAAATGGAATTAGAAGGGCTAGTATACCATATCCCTAGGATGAGGTTAGCTACCAAATAATCAAATACATTTCTTGTGAGGGGAGGCACAACATTTTTTATGGATACCATTTCATAATCCTCCATGTCTTGAGGTATGGCATGGATACCCCAACACCTCAAAAGCTCAGTATCCCTTACTTTCTTCTTCAGTCCCTCATTGACTCCAGCACCAAGGTACAAGTAGGAAATTCAAGGCAGTTAGCTCACCATGGCTTAATCAAAATCGTAGTAGAGGAAGCCCTCCATACCTTTACACTCCCTATAGCATGGGAAGTTTTCCGAAATATGACAGCTGAGGATGACATAAAAGCATTAACATATGATGTCAGTCTTACTGGCAGTGAGGAGGAAGAACAACAAGGAGGAGAAGATGAAGCCAATGGTGATAGAATAGAGCAAGAAAGGAAGGAGGAAGGAGAAGAAACAGAGGAGGGAAAAGTTGAGGAGACAGAAAAAGAGACAGAAGAAGGAGAAAAGGAAGCAGAGAAGGCAAAGCAAGGAGAAGAGTCCCCTGAGACTTTGGAAAGAGAAGCAGTAGCTGCCCTCACTACCCTCAGTACACTAGTCAAGCCAAAGCAGAAGAGTTAAAGACCGACCTCCATGTATTTCAGGGCAAGGAAAAGCACAAGAATTAAAACAAGAAAACCTTAGCCCTCTTCAGAAGTTCCCATTACCATTAAAGATTCACCATCTGCCTAGGTGAAATAATCTCCTTCCAAGACACCTATAACATATGAAAGGGGGACTCCAAGATCTTCTACATGGAAGGGAAAGGCAATACTACAGGACCCAAAGCCAGACCTACAGGAGGCTGAAACATTCCTACAAGAGACACTGTCCAAAATACAGGAGACCCAAAATCTTGAGGAAAGGATAAGAGGACAACCAGAGGTGAAAGAGGAAGCACAAGGGCTACAAGAACCTAACCCCAAACCTAGTCTAGCATCCTATTACAATCTACTTGAGGGAGGCACGATAATCCCACAGAAATTTTCAATTCCACTATTTTTCTAATTGGATAAAGAAAGAGTGAGAACACATAGGTGGATGCAGATAGCCAAATCCAAAGGAGTTGAGGATGTTGGCCATATGGAAAACAAACTCAGGGAAATGGGCAGAGAATTGAGTTTTCTCAGAGACAGAGAAGCCATCACACGAAGCCACCTTGAAAATGAAAATGAAATCCTAAGGAGGCAGCTGCAAGAGAAAGAGACTCAGGTGGCATACATGGATAGCTTATCCATGGAAGCATTACAATGTAGAACACCAGAAAAATCTTATGGCCTCTAACTGAAGGACCAATGGCTTCAACTCCAAATAAAGACTTTGGCACAAAGAGGCACAATGCCTTTCCAAGACTATAGGAAATTCATGGACCTGTGTGACCAAAGCACCTTAGTGGATAAAGCAAAGATGGTAGAGTTCTACCTATACAACATGGCCCTCATAGACATGAATGTGTGGGACCCCAATACCAAGCTAGGGGACCTGAAATCAATGGCCATGTCCTCATGGATGAACCATGAAGAATTGAGGGCAGCGGAAATGAAAATATTTATGATAAAAGAGCAAAATGAGCCATTAATGATAAGAGTTGAACCATCAGATCCTATGGCACTCATCAGCACACACAACTTGCTTGCCAATGACCCTCAGATTGCCCCGAAATATCTAACCAATCAGGCATAAGCCAGTGCACACTTTTAAGATATGAAAAGGCTACTTGGGGATGACTGTGTGCATGCATGCATGAGAAGATGGAACACCTTACCTCATAATTTGCAGATTAGGGAATACAATTCCCCCATGAGGCTGAAGGAGGCATTGAAAAGAGTGCCAATGTACAAGAACTCCATGCAAAGGCTGAAGGTCAACTGGATTGGCCTCAAACTGAGTCCCCCACTCCTAATAGGCATGCTGGAAGGCATAAGAGAAGAAGAAGAGGAGGAGCAGTGGAAGGAAATAGACAGAAAGGCATGGTTTTATGGAGAACATGAGAAAACCACAGCAGAGGCCTGGGATGCTAGGGAGGCCACCAGGGCCATAAAAGGTGAAGAGATTGACTAGGTTTCTTAGAGGATGAGAAACACCTTCAATAGGGGGTGATGATGAGCCTCATAAATGGGTAATTATATGGGCTCATTTTACCTGCTAACCTAGTCAAATCAAGCATTCCCTTAGCTTATTGTATGATTTTCTGATTATTTTTATGCTTATAGAGTGAGTTGAGTTAGTTATGATGCCATGTGGTCTAACATATATTTAATGCAGATTATTGATGGATTTTGAGGTCAAAGTCAATGATCCAATGGTCAAATGGCAGTAATAACTCGAAGTAGACAGAGGATAGCACTTATATGAGGGAATCCCCCTCAGTGATTACTCCTCACTTCGAATTCCACTTCATTCAGCTCAGAGTACAAGCAGCCGAATCATGCACTAAAAGGCAACTGAGTAAGTGGAGGATGACTGATAGTTATCTCGGTTTTTGGGAGCCAAGCCTCCCTAATTTTAAGGACGCTATTGGTAGCATTACATGTATAAGTAGAGAGGCCTAGGGCCTCACTAGGGTCATATTTTTGCTTATGTAAAAGCTGCTCAAGCTTCAAGCTTATTATCTTGTGACAGTTTCATACAATCTTGCTATTTTTTGATAATGAAGATCGAATCCTTTTTGAGCCAGCACTGAGTTACCTCAGAGGGCGGAAGCTCTTGGGTTAGAGCCCAATAAAAGTAGTGAAGCTTTTGTTTACTTGTATTTGTATTCTTTACTTCATTTTGTAGATTAATTTGTTGTTAGATGTATTTTTGTTTTATGGTTAAGAATAGGTTTCTTTTGATGATTTAGTAGTTTTGTTTCATTTGTGCTTTCTGTAGCAGGTTAAGCAACTATCAAAAAATATTCAAAAGGCTAGCAATAGTGCCTTGGCCTCTCTTCCTCTCTCTGGGAACATGATTTGAGGCAGAGACCCTCTTGCTGCCCCAAAAACACAGATTCCCCTCATTCATAAGACTTCTAGTGTTTGCAGCTCTTTAGTAGGTTGATAGTCCAATTTTTCTTTGCTTCAGATATCCTTTATCATTTTCACTTCCTGATTTGCAATAGTCCTCTTTCATGCTTTCCTTTCTTGCAACATTTCTCAGCATTTCCTCTCATACATTATAGCTTAGGCCATCTTAATGCAAAACTCTGTTTTTTCTAGATGCACTCATTTCATTGCTTGCTTGATCTTCTTGGTTGACTGTCAGTTTCTACGTAGCATATCTCTTCCAGCAGTATGCTAGCTTACCAACAATCACACCCTCCATCTGATCCATTCCCTATAGGTCTCCCAAACCTCACCTCAATTCTGCCCTAGTTTCCTGCATTTTTCATCGAACTTCTTCCTCTCTCCTTGAGCAAACCCAATCATATTTCTCTCTCTTGGTGATTAATCGTATAACTTAGGCGCTCTAACACCTCACCCCAACCTTCATCCACCCTTTCCACCCACTCTCACACCCTCAAAATAGCAGAAATTTCTCCCTGCCTCCTCTTGTAGTTTCCCTATTTTCCTCCTATAGTTTCCCTGTGTCCTCCTGCAGTTTTTCCTATAGGTTTTCTTTGAAGGCCGAGTGTGGAAAAGGCCTCTAGAAGACCACCTAAGACCTCCTAGGACCAATACACACCATCTTCCATCCTTCCAAGCTCCAAAACCACCCTCTAACACCACCTATTCGTTGCCACACTCACACACAATAAATTAGATGTATTTCAAATTCACATAAAAACACATAAAAATCCACAAATATGTTTTTTTCTTATTTACTTCCAGAAATATCATGGTTAGATGTTGTTTTATTTATTGAGTAGGTAATGGCATTGCTTTCATGGTTTTCATAGTGTTTTTGGCTAAAGTAGAATTAGCTTGTTAATTAGGGTTTACTAGGTCTTGCTTTATCTTCCAGTCTTTTTCCTTTCTGTAATGAGAATAGCTTATGTAGAGTAATCCTTCTTTCCTTTCATCACACATAGATCTTCTTCTGAAATCTATAGAAGTTGGCTTGAGCTCCTAGTGATCTTTCGTCGGGTGACCAAGTGAAAACCTGAAGTGAGAACTAGTACTTGTGAATACAACACGGACGCTTCCAAGTTTGTTACGAACTACCGGGTTGATAAAAGTAAAGTTGGCAGCCCAGGAGTTGCATCATTCTTGTTGCAATACTGGCGCTCACCACATATACTGACACATATCAAATTATCCATCAATCTAAATCACCATGAGATTTACATAAATTCATGACCTCATAAGGTTGACATCAATGCCAACACAATCACCCCAATGTCAACACAACTAGTTGAAACTATGCTACAATGAATGGCATATACACATAAGCTAGGCTACAAGTGGTTGACTGCAATGCCCACATGAGCTAGCTACCATCATGAACCAATGCCAACTTCATCTAGTTGTATCCATGCATACCATAATTCCAACAATGTCCCCCTTTGGCATTGATGACAACCATACACAAACTCCAAACTATCATCCTCTATTTCTCCCCCTTTGACATCGATGGAAAAGGAACAACTCCATGAGATAAGGCAATAAGAACTGAAGAAAAAATACTAGATCAATACATCACTACATGGCTGAAATATAATGCATATCAATGATCACCCATGCCTCCATACAAGCAGTAAGAAACAACGTCTTTCTCTCCACATATCAAAAACATCAAGCAGGAAATATACCAATCATCATCGAGATCATCATACCAACCAACAACTACTAGCAGCAAGCAACAACATGGCAACATCAAGCAACCATAATCAACATCATATGAACATCAACATAAAATGTAGCAACATCCACATGAGACCACCACACACAATCTCCCCCTTAACTACATTGCAGCACTACCTAAATATCTCATCACATGAGGCCAAC
>APFE030017527.1:3985-26369 GCA_000404065.3 Pinus taeda
CAAACCGACATTCGCGGATAGCAGCCAGAGATGGCTGTCCTCACTGTTGGTTTGACACCTGAGTTTGATAGGTTTTGCTACCTTTGGTAAACAAAAACAAAAAAAGAAAAAAAGGAAAAAAAAACTTACTAGTTGATTTGCATGTACCCTTCTTAACGAGGTACTAGCTTATTTGCATGTATTTTTATATTAACTTGTGAAATATTGCTTTCTAATATATTATAAAAAGTGAATTAATATATATATATAATTTTGGTTAATTGAGAATGTTTATTATATCTCTTCACAATCAATATATTTAAATATCTTAATTGCATGAGTTTTCAAATATAGGGAAATAATGGCGGATTGTTCGGAATTTATGGAGGTTCATTGGGATTACAACTCCAACAGTACCACTCCACTGTACTGCATCATCACACAATCCTGCAATTGCTATTTAAAAAATAACGGTATGATCAGTTTTTATAGTTTAAGATTATTTTTTGCTCAACTGGCCTCTGCGAAGGCCTGGCGGCTGAAGATAAGGTCTCTGAGTATCGTTTGTGGGGTCTGGGTTGTAGCGCAGATCTCAAGGCAATTTATGGAGTGCCTGAGTGCTTGAGTGTTGATCTTCAGGGGGCTGCCTGTTTGAGTGCGGCTGCTAAGGTGAGGGTTGTTGGTATGAGTGTTGTTAGTTTGCTTGACTGAGAGGGGGTTCTGGAACAAAACCTTGGGGACTATTCGAGTGTTGATATACAACAGGTTGCCTTTCTGAGTGCGACTGCTAGTGTGAAGGTTGTTGGTCTGAGTGCTGCTAGTCTACTTAGCTGCAAGGGGGTTCTAGAACAAAATCTCAGGGACTCTTTAGATTTGGAGGATGGTTTGGTCACGGGTATCATGGAGTTGAGAGTGCATGATAGTGGGGTATATGGAATCCTAGAGAAGCTAGCCACAGGTAATTTGAAGATAGATATGAATGTGCACAATGTTGAGGATAACTCATTGTCGGGCTCATGGGGTTGTCGCAGGCCGAGGACACGGGGGCTATAGGCGGGAAATTCTTTGGTTGGAGGTAGCAACAGGCAGGTTTGCAACAAATGTGTGCAGGATCACTTGGACATACGGGAAGGTTTGGCTATGCTGCAACGTTGCATATATACATAAAAACAACTAGTGAATCTGGCCATGCAGGAGTGGCAATTAGAGAAGAAGGAACAAATTCACCATTTGGAAGATGAGGTGGATGCATTGTGTCAACAAATTAAGCAGTTGAAGCTCAAGATCGAGGAGAGCAACAAGAGTAACGAAGAAGACCCCACCGGGTTGGATCTAAATAGGACCAATGAAGAAGCATCCACTAGCATGGATCTGAACAATCCAGCGCCAATGGATGTTTAGTTTGTACTCTCTCTAGTTTTACTAACTGATTTTGAATGACACACTTCAAATGTAAATATTTACCCCTCTTTTTTATTTTATTTTTATTTTTCTAGTTCTGTCAAATATATAGCTATAGGATCTCTCGAATGAGAAATTTTGGTGCTAACCATAGTGAAAACTCTTATAGAAGGAAAGCGGAACAATTGATGTATAAACAACCCTTAGTAGGCTTGAAAATACCTTGTAAAATCCCAATTTTTCACGCAAATGGGCGCGTTTTTTATATATAAAAATATACTCATTCTGGTTATAAAAAACATTAATATTATATACCTTAGCATTAATATTAAACCATGGGATTAATATTGTAAACCTTAATATTAATATTATGAACCTTGATATTATTAATTATAAAGTGAGTATTAAACTTTAATTTTATAAACCCATTACTGAAAACTCTATTATTAAACCCTAATTTTCTAATGTCGCATTGTGACGTTATATAAATTGTAATGGAATGTAACATTGTGACAATGATTGCGAGATTAATTGTCTCATTGAGGTAGTGATTGCCACAATGCGACATTGGATACATTTTTATGTCATTCCAACATCACAATATTAAACCCTAACATTATAAAACCTAATATAATAGACCATAACATTATAAATCCTATGTTCAAGATATTAATCCCTAGGATTATAAACCCTAGTATTAATACTATGAACCATAGGATTATAAACTGCAAGATTAATATTCTGAACCTTAAGATTAATATTATAAACTCTAATGCCTCAGGTAGACAACTCAATTGGTTAATTCAAAGTTTATGAAATCATGGAAACAAGCAGACACCCGTTCAAATACCCATGTAGTGACCCAATTTACGTCAAGGATGATAGGGTGTAAACCCCTAGAGGCTTATTGGTAATTATGTGTCAAGCAGGCTACCGAGCTACTGAGTTCCTCTAGGATACACAAAAAAAATTACTATAAACCCTAATGTTATTATATTAAACCATAACTTTAATATATTAAACCCATGTATATATACCCTAAAATTAACATTATAAACCCTAAGATATTAAACCCTATGTTTAATATATTAAATCCTAAAATTGTATTAACAAACCCTAACATTAATATATTAATATTATAAAATACTAACATTATAAAATTCAATATTATAAATCTTAAAACTAATATCAAATGATAAGTTTAATATATTTAAACCCTAAAATTAAAATTATAAACCCTAGGATTAATATTATAAACCCCAAAATTAATATTAAAGCCTAAGATTAATATTATAAACCACATTAGTAAACCAAATTATTTTAAACCATATTAATATTGATATTATTGAACATTTTTAAACATTGGCTATAGGTGTCCATAGTTTAACTATTGCATCTAGTTATGTCAAGCATGATTTTTATGGTTAACTATAGCCATGCTAACTATGCTCAACTATAGGCACCAAAGCTTACTATATGGTTGACTATATGATTGGTTAAATATATGGTTGACCAAGGTTTACTAAGGATCAATGAACGAACAAGGTTCACTACCACTGACTACCAATAAACAAGTTGACTTTCTTTGGCTGTTGTAAATATATGGTTGATTAAGGTTGACCATGGTTAATTATTTATACATTGATTGCAAAATTTGACTGGAAAGCTTAAATATATTTAACTATGTCATCATGTAGACTCTGGATGTGTGTCTATTGTTAATTATAAACATTTTAAAGGCAATTCCTATTATTAATATTAAACCCTACTATAAAAATCCAATATTAAAAATGAAGATTAAAATCCAATATTAAAAATGAAGATTAAAATCCAATACTAAAACTCTCATATTAAAATCCTAATATCAAAACCCAAGACTAAAATCCAAAGCTAAAACCCTCATATTAAAACCTAATATTAAAACCCTCATTTTAAAACTCTTTACTAAACCCAATATTAAAACCCTAACATTAAAACCCAATACTATCTCTATATGTTTTTTTTTTATTAATGAAATTGTGCTAGTTATACATAATTTAAAATTGTCATAAAAATTTATTTATAACGTACATATATTTTTATTTACACAAACACTTAAATCCTGGTAAAAAAATTGATGTTGAACTTAGACATAAATATTGTTATTATAATATAATTGAACTTTTTAAGGACATCCTTTTCATATTTATGAAAGAATGAATGAAATAGTAAATAAACTATCTAAAAAAGATTTGGTTATAAGAAAAATATTTTTTATTGACTTGAATAGAGGGAATATTGTCTTCCAAAAACTGTATAAACTTTTTAAAGTCTTATTTGTGTACAAACAATATAGTGGTTATTAAGAAAAAAGATGGTCGTATGAACAAGGCCGCGTAGCTAGTGTTCTCTGCCGCTTACTTTAATTAATGAATTTTGACTAGTGAAATTTTGTTTGTGATATACTGTACTACATACATGAACATTAATATGGTTGGTTACTGGAAAAAACAACTAGTACATTTTTGCAAGTTAAAACGACTAAAGAAAGTGCACCAAACCATTTTGATTGGACAACCAGAGAAACCCGTTCACAATTCACATCATTATAAGAACAATACAATGTACAGGAATGCTATCACTAAGAATGTAGAATATTGTCATCTTTTATATTTTAAAAAGATTTCAGGTTATGTTTTTTTCACTTAAGAATATATTATTACCACATGTGAAGTTAACCAATAAGAAGATTTCAGGTTATGTTTTTTTCATTTAATAATACGTTATTACCACGAATGAAGTTAACCAATAATTGGTACAATAGAGAAGTTTCACAACTTAAAATAATAAATTTAGCAATTTCAAAATTGTTTTCACCAATATCCCAAGAAAGACCAAGGCTACTTCAACTACGACGATATATTATGTCTAAGGCTTCTTCAAGTACAACAATATATTATGTCTAAAAATCAATAACACAATAATTGTTTGGACATTGACACCAACCTTGGAAAGAAGTCTTGACCATGATATTTTAAGAAAGCAACAAACATTATATATAAATTAATATAAATTATAACACAAGGTATAAAACTCACTGCCATATGTTATAAATAACATACCCAGGTACAACATTAAATGTGACTAACTCAATGCATAAAGTTCTTTTCTATATATTGTTATCAATTAAGAGTATATTAAAACTTAACATGTGATAATGTATTTGTGTTAACATTATATTAAAACTTAACATGTGATAATTTAAAGTCAAATTTATACTATAAATTTATAGTAGTATTCAATACTAATTAGATTTAATGTAATTCATAAAATCTTTGTAACCCCTTGTTCAAATAAAGTCCTACATTACAACCGGGTAAGGAGGAAACTAGTGGAAGGCATGTCAGAGTAGAAACTTTTGGAAGGGCAAGAAAAGCATCTTCATACCTACATCGATACTACATATTTGCAAATAAGTTAAGTCAAATGCTGGAGAAGGTACTTAAAAGAAGTCGGCTGAAAATAAGTTATAAACCTAAATTTTAAACCCCTTTACCTGCCACTTCAGCAATAACACAATTTTTTTTGCAGATCTCTACTTTTGTTCCAAACCCCGTTGCATATTTGGCCTTTCTTAAACTTTCGTCGGTGAATATTATTTTCAGGTGATTAGATGTGTTAAGTTTTAATATATGCTTATGTATAACTTATTCTTCCATATATATATATATATATATTATATATTATATATATATATATATATTTAATGATTAACTTCCACACTTCTGCTAGACTTTTGCTCATGAATATCGTAATCTCGATTGTTTCAATGTTTCTTCATTCAACTTGTTTAGTCTTCATGTCATTGAGTTTAGACACTTAAATGATCTCATTCGAGAGGAAGCTGCCAAAAGGCATTGACTCTCATTTTCCAATGTTGAAAGCGAGATGTCTCCTCTCCAGGCTTGTGTGAAAAAGAGAGAAGAAGAGCTTATATAGTTTTTGTTGGTTACAGTAAATTCTTTGTTGTCTTTATATGTTGAAGGTTGGGTGGAGCAATGGACATCTTCCTCATATTATTGGCACAAAAGAATTTATGCGGGATAACAGTGGTGGGCTAACAGGTTCTCTTCCTCCTTTTTATTTTGGCTGACATTATCAGTCATAGAACTCTAAGATATATGTTACATAGGGGACATTTGAAGCACTGGAAATTGGACGAGTAAAATGTATGTTTTGGTATATCACATCTTGAAAACTAATGCTTCGTTTAATCATTTTAGAGGATAGGATTTTTGGGATGGATCCTTTGGAATTAGATGCTGATGTGGAGGGGGAAGGAATTAGAGACCAAACCCACTAAGTTACTATGTAAAAGCATCACATTCAGTTATCACATTTAATCTAAGCATGTAGAAATGCTGTAACCTCCGTAATTGTGTAAGATCAATCTCTGTAACTATGTAAAAACAAAATAGATAGAAATTTTCTTTTCATTGGGTAACTGAGCCATTTTCTCCAGAAAGAGGATTTTGTCATTCTATTTAGATGCAACAACTAAGATAGGATCAAATCATATAATTTTATCAATGGGATGGGACTAAAAGGTACAATCAGCAACAAGAGCTCTTGGGAGTGCACAAAGCTACTCCAAAAGCATAAAGTAAGATGATCTAACAAAATACATGAGAAATATAACAAACATATTTGGAAAGAAATGAAACAAAGCAAGGGAAGGAAGCCTAGAAGCATAAGGCCTTAGCTCAACATCAACATCAAAAATCAAAATAAGAGTATAGGCAACATGTTTTTTTTTTATAGTTTACAGAACATAACATAAAACAGGAAAATGTAGACAACTGTTATTTATAGACACCAAATCGAAAGTGGAAATTTTCAAAACATATCTGTAATGAAGAAGTTATAAATGTTGTTGTAGTAATATAAGTATAAATAAACAGTACATATTGACTGACATAGTATAAAAAAAAAACATTTCTATTGTTTTATTAAGTTTGGAACAAAAAAGTTGATATTGTTCACTATCATGTTCATTTTCCTTTCAACATCAGGCTCTTAAGTTCCGTGATATCACAAACTCTTGTTTCTTAACAATGCCCAACCCTGCAATAAGAGAAATAATACAAAATTTTATTATTCTTGTATAAATAAAAAACTAAAGAATTTTGTTATATGACTAAACATTCACAGTCAAAGAATGAAGTTGTTACCTAGGGAGACAAGACGAACTTGCTAGTTAAGACTATGGCTTAGTTTCTTTTTCTTGTTGTTGTGGTCGGTATCTAAAATCTCATTGTATCCATTTAGAGTGAAGATACCCTGAACTTGGATAATGTAGTTGATACAACGCATAAAGAGAAGCAGAGTATTTTGTTTGCATTTAGTGCAAAATATTGACATATATTCTATCATTACAGTTGATGAGATTGGGCAACTGTAAAGGGCGCACATGGGTTCAAATGGCGTGGAATATGCATTTGCAACTAGAAGTGTTCCTTGCACCTGCTAGAAAAGAAAACTAGTGAGAAAATGTATAGTGGAAAATAAGTAATTGTGTAATTAAAAATATGATGATTATTGGATATGTATGTGTCTGGTTTTGTTTGTCAATTAGTTTTCTGAGATCCTATTGTATTTCAGTATTCAAATTTCTGATGAATGTGGATTTTGTTGTACAAAATGTTTTTTCCTTGAGGTCTTTTCTTTTTGTTATGTTTTTGAAGAGAATAATCAACATTTCTCCATTTTGCAGTCTCTGCTCAATTTCATTGTAGATAGGCAACAAGTTTTCAAATAGTTGCAGTTGGGACATAAAGGACAAAAAAAACAAATCTTGTTATTGCATAAAGACAATAAATAAAAATTCATAAAGCTTATGGGTGAATGGTGTAAGGAAGAGCAACTTACCAATGCCATATCATCTTGAGAACTTCCATATTTAATTTGCAATGTATATTGCATGCCAACCTTTTGAGCTTCTATTACAAGTGTTGCGGATGTTGCTATTGGGAATGTTTCTATGCTTTCTCCCAAATGTTTTATTGTTGCATTGGGAACAAATTTGTATTCTGTACAAATTGGGCTAATGTTTTTTACGGTTATTGTGTTTTATAACAACAAAACACGATCACAATCACCATGACCGTAATTTGTTTTTGGTAGAATATGGAAATTTGTCATTGCAATTCCTTTTCTTAGCAAGATCTTTTGATTGTGTTTTTTGATGAGTTCATTTGGAACAACCAATGTGTCTGTCATCAATCCCTACTGATCAGTGAGACCTACACGCAATATTTGACAAGTTTTTTGTGCTTAGTCAAGAAATGTGTTGTAGACAACCATTACGTCACCATGGAATAATTTTCGAGTTTTGCGGATGTTCAATTCTTCAATTGATATTGGAATTGTCGATGGTGCATTTGAACTGTGCACATATCAAGAAAATTAGAGTCAATTACAAAGAAACAATGTTGATGTGTATATTACAATGTGACAAATGCAAATAAGTGATGGGCATGGCTTGACCTGCCTTGTTGCTTCTTTTGTTAGTTGTTTTTCTTGCTCCAATGTTGTGTTGATTTGTTGCTCAAGGTTGCAAGCTATTTGTTTCATTGCAAATGATAATGAGTGGAAAATGGAACTAGTGATTTTGGAGACATGAAAACCAATTTCATATATATATTTGGTGAATGGATATTTTCAACAGTATATGTAAATACTTGCCTTTTGCACTTTTGGTCATTACAACTTTGATCCATTTTAGCTATATAAGGGAAAAGGAAATTGCATTAGCCGTTTCTTTGGATATGGATACAATAGATGCTTGCAAAAGAACATTAATGAATAGTTAAGTTTAAATGACAATAAAAGGGGAAAGAAAATGATATTAATTGAAGATATGGAAAGAGTTCGATGTGTTTTGTGATTCATCTGCATGTGCATGGTCCATTATGAGACAAATTGTGTCATGATCTGACCAATATGTATCTAGCTTGTAAATCTTGTAGTTGTTTGTTATGTTATACCATACGTGATCAATGAGTGATGTGTGCACATAGGTATTTGTATCTAGTAGGAAATGGAGGTTGTGAATATGCATATAGTCTTTTATTGTCTTTGTTCTAGTGTTATGTCCACACATGTTAACATTGAAATCTCCTACGATGATTATTGGTTTACTAATAGATATATTGCAAAATGCTTTTTCAAGAATATCTAGTATATTGGGCAATGTGGCATAAGGCATTGCATAAACATTAACAACTATAATTTGCATTCCATGTAGAACGATATTTGTTATCAATGGTTCTACATTGTGTTATTGAAATTGCATATGCTCAACAATTCTTATGTTTTCTTTGAAACATGTGAGCAATCCATATTTATAATGGCTTGAGATGCAATTAAATGTTTTGAACTTTTGTAGCAATATTTCTTGTTTCCAATGTGTTTCCTGTGAACACAGAATATTAGCGTCCATTAGGTCATAGTCATTGAGGACATCATTGATATAAGTTTCTAGGTTGCGAGTGTTTAGAGAGAAAATTGATGTGCATAAATGTCTATGCAAAGATTGATAATTGTAATCTAGTTCCCATTTTGTAAATTGTCATAAACGATCCATTTCAGCTGTTATTTTCTGCTTGACTTTGAAATTTTCTTTCTTTAGTAGTTTTAATAGGAACAAGGATTGCATGTTTCTAACATGAGACAACTATATAGACTAATCCATGAGTTTGTATTCCAGTAGGATCAAATGCAAGGTTGTTTAGAGTGAGGCCTTATGATCTATGGATTGTGCAAGCACATGCCAATTGAACAGGAAACTGTTTTTGTATTTTGATATAGCTTGTTTTTTCTTGCGTTGTTATTGGTTTTGCTATTCACAATATGGGGATCCAATATTTGAAAATGCCTTTACTGTAGAAGTGAGCCAATTTTTTTGCTTGGCAATGCCCTATGTTTGCATCGAATAACTTGACCCATATGACATCAATTTCATTTGTTTTTGTATAGGGTTTAATGATCCCATCTGCTCCATTAACAAGGCCATCTTGTGAATCGTAATTTACAACGTAGATCTCAACTAACATGTTTAATTTTATGACTATCTATGAAGGAAATGTTGATGTATGTAAATGGGAAGGTAAATCGCCATGGTTTTCTTCTTCTTGATCAATTGCATCGATAACAATCTCGTCTCCAGGAACAATTGAAACATTTTACTGTTGTGCAAAGTGAGATCTTTATTTTTATAAAAAAGATAGGGGAAAGCGAGGTCAATAGGTGCAGGTCTAACACAATTTTTGTTCAAATATTGCAAATCATATTCTGTTTGAGTGTTTGTTCACATTCTATTCAATATTGAGATGAATTTCTTGTTTTCCTGACACATTGTAATATGCAATTCATAGCACTTTACATTTTCTTGCCAAAAGTCATATGGGATTGGTTGTTTGTTGAGAATAGGTAGTTTGGATATCAAGAAGTCTTGTATAGGTTGTGCTTGATAGAGATCACCAGAAAAAATTATATCAACATTGTTGAAATATTTTGTTTGGACATGTTTTATGTTTCTCAATTGATCATCAATGCAAAACAAGAACCAACTTCCAAGTAGGGAAACCTCATCAATGAAAACTAGTCTCAATTCTTGGTAAAGTTTTCCGAGTGCATCCAATGTTTCATTGCTAAACGGTGTGAGGGAAGACTTGTTAAAAGGCATAACCAATGCATAGTGGATTGTTGTACCACCTGCATTATATGCATCTCTGCCTGTGTATGCTAGTATAAAACCCTTTGGTTTCAAAGGATCAATTGAATGATGTGCATCATAAATCCGCATGAGCATTTGGAAGATTACTTTTTCTATGACTATTTTTCCAGTTCTAGCTCCTCCAGTCAAGAATAAATATAGTGGTTTTTCCATGTCCATATGCTTCTTCATCGCAATGTTTTTGATAATTGCTTGTTGTTCTCTATTGAGCATTCTTCTTAATCTGTGATATTTTGCATTTGTGAGCAGAAATGGATACTCTAATAAGTGGAGTATGATATTTAATCATCTCTTCATTTCATGGCGATGGGAATGTTGTAAATCTATTTCCAAGTCATATTTTTCGCTAGTTTTTTCAGTGGTTCTTTGCTTTTTCATTGTATCAGTGGGATCGATGGTGTTATTTTGGTTGCCTTGAATGGAGTTTTCTAAATCACCCCATAATGGGTTGATATTATAAGTGAAATTAGACTCATTTGTTTTTATTTTGTTTTCATGTAACATATAAACAACTTCCCATGATAGCAAGTTTTGTGTCAATGTACTTTCATTTTTTTCAAATGGGACATATAGCAAAATCTTTTCTCTGCAATAGTTTTCATAGCCAATGTATTTTTTGTATTTCACGAATCGTATGACCTTTGGTTTTTTCCTTTTTGAAATGGGTGTGCCATTTTTGTTGTACATTGAAGTAAATTCAATAAGGAATATATGTTTAATAGCATTAGGTCGATTGATATAACAATCAATAATGGAACTGCTCATGACATTTTCAGAGTTTTCATCTTCCTTGTTTAGTAGGAACGATGGTTTGAGGATAAATGTACGTTCATCCACTGGTGTCGTGTTTATGAATATGCATTCTCGTGAAGAAAGTGTTATATGGACTGCTTGTTGAGCTGAGATCTGTTGGAGATTAAGCAAAGCATTTCCCAATGAGCATACCATTTCAATAGCATTTAGCTTTCTCTTTTCACGTTCTCTTCTTATCCTTTTAAATGCATTTGTCATTGATTTGTCAATTTTTGTCATGTAATAAGTGTAATATGATGTAGTTGCATATGCATTAAGGACAAATTGGGCATTAGTATTTTCATTCCATAACTCTAGCATATTCTTTGCAAAGCTATTATTCCAAATGTGCGAGGGCTTTCATTCCAATAAAATCATTGGTTGCTTTAATGTACTTTGTATTTCCAAGATGTAATTAGTTTTAGTTAAATGCAGTTCATCCAAAAAATCGTCAAATGTGTTGTTGCTATCATATTGTTTCTGAAAATTCCAAGGGGACGTTTCCCTTCAACTGGAGCAAGTTCAATCAGATTGTCTTGAAAATCATGGATGCATTGGGATCCTATGTATCCGTGCACCAATGTTTCAATTGGCATTTCATTTTCTTAATCACTACTTCTTTGATTTTTTTCTTCAATGTCATTATTTTCAACTGGAGTATGTGAAGTATTTGATTGTAGGATGCTATCCCAATTTCTATTTATGTGTATGTTTTGAACTCTATAAAGGTGTTGAGAACATAGTTCCTTCAATGCTTTCATGACAATATGCACACAGACTTTTCCTATTTGAAATTCATTTTTATAATCCAGTCATCTTTTCAATGCAACAACAATTGTTGTTGTGTTTTTCATAGATTGTGGCAATGCAGTTTGAACAGTGTATGTTTGGACAGGAACATTGATGATCGATCGTGTTAAACCCATTTGTGATCGTTTGTGGCCCCATTGTATTTTGTACAAATGCAATTATTAACACTACAAGACATTCTTCAAGTTCTGAGAGTATGGGTACAATTGGCAATGGTTTGTTTTGCCTAATTTTCTCAGGTACAACAAATTGTGGCAATTTTCCATTTCGAAGTGCTCTTTTGCAAACCTTGCATATTACTTTCCTAGGCATATTTCTATGGTTTTTAGATAAATCTACATATATTTGTTCCAAGTCTTGTCCAATCCTCTCCATATTCTTGTGAAACTGCAATTGTTTACATATTGGACATTTTTGGTCAGGTGTGTCCTCTATCTTGGCTAGGTAAATTGTTATAGGGTTTTTCTTGGATAGGCAATTATGTTTATTCTTTGATTTTTGTTTGCATAAATTTTTATATTTTTTTGTTTCTAATTGTAATAGTTGTTTTAATATATGTACATTGACCCTATTATTTCTATCTTGTCAATGGCATAATACCATATTGCAATTTGTCTTCATGTGCATGTGCATTTTTTGACATAGGTTCATGTTACGTGTGCAATGACATTGTTTCTATTGGAAGAATTTGACAATGTACATTGCTTCTGTCGTCGTGTCCATCTATTGACAAAGGTGCATAATGGGTGTGAAATGCATCTATTTCAAATGACACTATATTGTATGTTTGGCTTGAAAAGTTGTTGCATTGGTAATAATTGACAACGCTCCTAGTTATAGAGGACCATTCATGTATGTTTACTTCGAATAATATTGTTTCCCATTACAAACAAAAAGGCCCGACTTCTATTCCACCTTCTTCATATGGCATCGCCATACTGATAAGGTATGTCTGCCAATTTTCAACTTTTTTTTGAGTTTTTATGACATCATTTGAGAGATACTTTTGTAGACAATGCAATGTAATGTTTGCATTACACATGATCGAATTGCAAAATGACTGCACAATGTAAAGTCTTAAGGATTCTACATCAAAGTCAGGTGCAATCAAATGACTAAGTGAAAAGAGTGTGCTATCTCCACAAATGGATATAGTATTTGTTCCTTTATGTAATATATGGCCTTACATTTTATGATTCATTATTTCCCAATAGCTTTGTAGATCTTTGTAGGGAGGAGAACAATATTCATTGCATATTACAATTGATCGAACTATTTTTTTGTACAACGATGGTTCATAGTGGCCATTAAAGGGGTTTCGATCATGGAACAATATATGCAATGGATTTGTTGTTTTGTTTGAATTGAATAGCAAATACATTTTTTTTTTGTTAATGACCAAATTCCTACTAATAAATTCAACCATTTAGCTAGCCAGCGTATGCAGAATGTGTCTCCCCATAGTCCTCGTTCATTCTCAATAGGACTATTTGAAGTGAGAAGATGCATTATTCGCAAATATGTTTTGACGTCACAAATTCCATGAAGCTGATACAAGAAATCAGGTGCTAGCTTGTAATTGAATGATTTCAATGCTTCTATGTGACTTTATTCGAGGTACATCAAGAAGTGGTCTATTGTGCCATTTCGCAATTCAGTGGATGTATATCGAAAATGCAAAAAGGACTTCAATTGCATTGAAAAGACAATCACCTGGAGTGTATGAAAATGCTTCAAGTCTAAAAATATTGTTGATGTTAAAGACATAATCAATAGTGCCATCACTGTCACATTGTTTAAATTTTGGTTTGTAACTATCAACATCAATTATTTTAGACATGCTTATATCGTTATTTGGTGAAGGTTTTTGTTAAAATTGGCTAGAAGCCTAGATAAATGCAATGTCTTGTTGTTGCAATATTGGGAAATTTGGAACATGATAGGGAAGTTGTATTTGAAATGAAACAGAACCAGGAGCAAAGTGGAATACAACGTGCAACTAACTTGAAATTCTTACTCCCACGTATTTGCAAGGAAAATCTGCAAAAGAAGACAATGAAGATGCCATATAAGTTTCTATATGTGGAACCAATATCTTATGACATACAATGAAAGCATGAGAGAACCTCAAGAAAGGAAAATGATGACGAATGAATTCACTAACCCTAACATGGTTTCTCATTCTCATTTGCAATCTCTTATTTCATCTTAAAAGAAATCCATTATTGGGTACCAACGGTTCTTGAATTGTTTCTTTCGCGATCATTGCGATGGAAATGAATGGTGAAAGTCAATAAAGGATGAAGCATAGATTCCAAATGCTATGAAAATCATTTTCGTACATTACAAGATTGTAAGGAAATTCAAGTTTTCCTGGGCAATAACTATTTCTTGTTCTGTTGATCATTGTTGGTTGTATTTTCTTGTTGCTTGTACTGTTATTGATATGTATCTACAATAAAGCAGAGTCGTAGGAAATCACAAAATCCATATACTTTAGCAAACTATCAAGAAGAGAAACAATGTCGTTGACAAGAACTACAAGTTAAGTGAGATGGTTCTAATTCGCCTGAAACAAGACTTCGTAACATCATGATTACACATAATGTCTAGGCCATGAATATACTTTTCAAGTGTTGTCTATGCTATATGAAAGTAATGTTAATTTTTTTTTAAAGGAATTTAGTTTACGTATTGAATTTAGTTTGACAATAGTGAGGTCAAACAATTCAGATAACTGCACTGCAATGATTTTAAAAATATGCCATCAAAATAAATTCTTCATTCCGAAATATAAAATAAGGATACATTAATGTATCAATTTGTTTGAAATTATTGATGGAAAATTAAGATTCTTGTGTTTGGATGAAATCAAACAGGACATTCTATTGGTTTGGGAAGAGAAGGATTGAACCTTCAAGCTAGACCAGGCCTTTGTTTTGCACTGTTAACTAGTTGCAAAATTTTGATTTTTTTAATGTGAATGGAGTTTTAGATATTTTTATAATTTTCTGGTCTCTTCAAGCGTAAGTTCAATTTTGTGTTTCATGTTTGCAGAAATATTGGAGAGAAGGCTAAGCTGGAGGTGATAAAAGAGTGTGGGCATGTTCCTCAGTTGGAGAAACCCTGCACCAAGTTTGACCAGGCTCTGCTCAATTTTATACTCTTAGATGCATAATTAAATGCCTAGAAGGTTGTGCGGATAATTAAATGTGTAGAAGGTTGTGTAGATAATTAAATGCATAGAAGATGGATGCCATGAAGATGAATTTCATGGTTCTTTTTGCTGACAAAATTAATCAACTCGAAAATTTTGGAGAGAACAAATGATAAGGTGTGGCCAATTGCTATAAGCTAAATATGACTACCGCTTTATCAAGAGGGATTTCTTTCAAATAGATTGGGTTTCCTAAGAAGCACAATACCAAATTACAATATCTATCTCCTTTTCTTTTCTTCAAGTTTCGAAGCAGTCTTGACCATCCATTAAAACCGAAAGCATAAAATAAAACAACATGAACAAAGGAAAAGACTTGGCATTGTCAGATGGGGGCACTTACGAATATCTATATGTTCCTAACAGAATATAACCTTTTAACCATGTTTTTTTCTGGAAATTGTAGAAACAACAAATTTTAATTCCTTATTGTCCTGGTGAATTTTTAATTTTCAAATATCAGATAATACTACTATTAATTTTATTTTTGGGTGGGGGCATGTCAGAAAGGAGTAACATACAATGTTGAAATTGAATTGAAAACGCTGCCAAGCAACTAGACTTTCCATTACAACCAAACAAATAATATGTACCGACTATTATAGTAACCTCTTATCCAAGATTAGAGATTTTAGGAGATCTGATAACAAATAAATATTTTTATTTCGTAATTAAGCAATTTGGAGAAAAGATCCCAAATGAAGAACTATAGAAGCAATTAGGACAATTATCTTTAGCAAGTCCAAAGGACTTAATGAGACCTTACTTCTTGCATCAACATATAGTAATCAAAGTAAATTTTAAAATATATTGATGATGTAGGCAGAACCTAAGACAATTTTAGAACTGTATGAACTCAAAATTACCTATATTTAAGTGGATTGAAACCAAGTAAATGAAATATATACAATAGACTAACATAGATAGACGGGTGAAATGGTTCTCGTAGACTAATTCAATATATGGTGAACAACTATGATAAAAAACTTGATACTTAGTTGAAAATTGAAAGGAATTTGAATAAAGTCAAGGCCACAAAAATCATAGTGTTATGAAACAAAATTACTTCATTACTGATATAAAAAATGTTACAAATAATTACAAGAGTTTATTGGAGGATGGAGATTGAGAGATTAAACTCACTTAAAGATAAATTTAAAATTCTTTCACATGATCTATGAGATTCTAAGGAACTATATAACACACATCAAGAAAATAATGTTTTGGCATTAGACAATTATAAACTAAAATATTAATCTTCCCGTATGGCAAAGGAAATTGAGGATTTGAAATAGAAGAAATTTTGACTTTAGGAAGAACAGTGCCTCGCATTGTAAAAATTTAGCAAGAATTGAATGAAAATGTTTCTCAATTTGAAATTTATCTGATATATTTCAATATATTGTTGTAAATGATGACTTTAATGTCTTGGGAGATGATGAAGGTGTTGATGTGCTGTCGGAAAAGAAAACTTCATTAAAGTCTTGAATTGTAGAATCACAAAAGCAAATTCATAAAAAATATTTTATCTATAGAGAAACTATAGTTCAACTAGAAGAATCCATCAACAAGAAAATTATTTATATTAGTGATTTACAAAGGAAAAGACTTGGCATTGTCAGATGCAGGCACTTAGGAATATCTGTATGTTCCTGACAGAATCTAACCTTTTAACCATGTCTTTTCTGGAAATTGTAGAAACAACGAATTTTAATTCTTTATTATCTTGGTGAATTTTTAATTTTCAAATATCAGATAATATGACTATTAATATTATTTTTGGGTGGGGGCATGTAAGAAAGGAGTAACATACAATGCTTAAAATGGAATTGGAAGGGCTTCCAAACAACTGGACTTTCCACGCATTCCAAACATATTCAAGTCTACCTCTTCATATAGATTGAACCCCATTTTATTCTGTAAAAACATTTCCATAAAGCATATAAAATAAAGAATTTTGATATAACATGGTGCTTGTTCAGATAAGAGGATTAGAATATATTGTTTGGGAGCATAGAGAACCTACGAGAAGCACCTGTAAGAAGTTTTCATTTCCAATCACAATTTTCCAACAACCAGACCAAAATGAGGAAGTTCAGAGGAAAGAAAAGGAATCTTTGAATAACCCAGTTGGAAAAAAGAACCATGGTAAAACAAAGGATCAAAATCACAGTAATTTATCTAGAGGTACATAAGCAATATACTACAAATTTGATTTGCGAAAAAATGATATATACATTGTATGATTTTCAAGATAAAAAAAAAAAAATAGAAATAACTATAACTGAACACTCCAGTCCAAGAAACATGGATTTTCCACAAACCAATCCAATAAGCTAATGAATTAAGAGAAAAAATTTAACAATAAACCAAAAAAGAATAGAGAAATGAAACTCAGAAGCAAAGCAAATCCTAATAGAGTATTATTTTACTCAACGATCCAATTAGGAAATAAAACAATTCTCAGTAGCCTCATTGGGGCAAAGGGAATTTCCCCAAAAATGGGAAAAAAACGTTGAGGTTTCTCAGTGATTTGAATAACTAAATCGACCATAGGACTAGATCAAATCCTAAAAGGAAGAAAAACATCTAAAACAAATTAAGTGCACAATAATTGCATGTACTGAGCATTAGTTTATTGTTGGTGGCCATACAAAGGTTACCTTTGTTTTTCTCTGAATCCTGAACATATTTATTTCACAATCAACATATCGTTATATTAGGGTGCAGGTTCGATCCTCATATGTTGTATTGGAGGAAGTCATTGATATCAACTACAACCTAACTGAAGAGGGTAATTAAGCTTTGGATAATGCACCTCATCACCATGTATAGTTGTTTAGGACAAGTTTGCAAACCTGTGGCTGAAAGATATAGCCAAGGTGTTGTCTATGGAACCACTCATATCTTAATAGGCTATAGCTGAGCATCAATTGCCTCAAAAATATGTTTCAACTTTCAATGGAGTAATGATGTTGGAGATCTCAACTCAGTTTTGTGGCCATCTAATGTTACCATGTACAACTATGAAACTTAATTTCAGTAATTACTAATTTATTATGGCCGACTTATCATGAGATATTTGTAATCCTAATAGAGTATTATTTTACTCAATGATCCAATTCGGAAATAATATAGTTCTCAGTAGCCTAATCGGGACAAAGGGCATTTTCCAATGAATGGGAAAAGACGTTAAGGTTTCTCAGTGATTTGAATAAAAAACTAGAGTTTTTAGAGCGCGAAATCAAGAGATGGTGACATCTCCTTATTTAAATGTAAAAAACAATTCCATAAACCAAACCACAGAGAAAGGAAAAGAAATTTCCTACCTGCCCAATCCAGAAAAAAAGATTCTCAAGACACCCAACCACAGAGAAAGGAAAAACAAAATTTCCTAATTGATTAATCCAGAAAATAAGATTATCCAGAAACCCAACCACACAGAAAGGAAGACACGATAATACTTTTGAGGAAGGTTAGGACCACGACAAATATGACAATTTCTTAGAGATTGAGCATGTTTGGGCCACATTGAAAAAAAAAAAAAACGAACATTTATTTCTTCAATTAGGGGAGGTAAATACCCTCTGATGCTTGTATAAAGCTTAACTGCCACAATTTAAATGACACGCACATAAACATCTATTGATATGAGAAAACAAGACATTGTGGGGACAGGAAACGGAGCATGAAAGTCAACAAAACAGAAAACATCGATAATTCAAATTAATATTGCGATAAACCATACCTTCAATAAGTTTCACATATGCTACAACTGTTCTTTCAAAACCACGACAAGAGTTTTTTAGCAACTAGTTCCTGCTACCTCTGTTTTTCTAGTGATTTCGATCAACAAAAGGTGGAAGAGTGTGAAGTCGATAATCATGCACTTAATTACTGAATTGATAGATCTTTACACCAGTGTAATGTCACAGAAAAAACAATCTGGATAGATCTCCTCATAATTTCAATTGCTGCAGGGTGTTAAAGCCGAGACAAGAAAGGAAGGAAGGGCAGGCTGGGCATTTAAGTTTAGAGTTGAAACATATAATGCAGTTAGTATCGAATGGATTGTGATTATTTAATGCCAAATCCCAAATTAAAACACAGGCTATGAGCGACGGGCATGGGAGAAAGGCCACGATGATCTATTGCTGACTCCAAAGTAGAACCTTATTTGTTATATACCTAGGGGGGATAATATGGGGTACCAAGGGAGGTACCCAAGGTAATAATGTAATAATGGGATGGGCCATAGTAATAAATAAGATGGTTAACCCATATCATGTAAGGGACCACAAGTAGTTAGTAATAATGTAATGGGCCCATGGTATTAGTCGATGGTATGAGGGAACCATAGTAATGATCCATGGTATTGTATGTATGAGACCTATATGGAGGCTAGAGACTCCATGTCAAGAAATAGTGTCAATGAATATTGTATGAACAAGCATATGGCTTGTGGAGTGTTCTCCTTCCTTAAGGAGTGAATGTATGGTGTTGCCCTACCTTAAGGGTTTGATAATAAAGAAACATTTCTATCTATTCAGATCTTGTTATTCTTGGGTTTATTTATATTTTCATATATTTCTGGATTAAATCTACAACAAGTGGTATGAGAGCACTTTCTTGGGCGAGTTTGCAGATCATATCTGTACGTTTTGATGCAATATCTATAAACTATAATTGCAGATCTGGATTCTATGTCAAAAAATACCCGATTTCAAAAAAAAAATCGGTTGAATCAGAGTCTGAATGAAGGACATATTGCTGATCTAAAAATCAGTGGGGTTGCAGATAATTTTTCAGGGCAGCGAGTTTGCGGCGCAGATCTAGACGCCCTGGTGCAAGATTGCAAAAATATAATTGCAGATCTGGAATCTTTGTGAAAAATACCTAATTTAAAAAAAAAAATAAAAAAAAATAAAAATAAAATAAAAAATCAGTTGAAATCGGAGTTCGGATGAAGGAGATATCGCTGATCTAAAAATCAGTGGGGTTGCAGATAATTTTTCAGGGCAGCGAGTTTGCGGCGCAGATCTGGACGTCTTGGTGAAATATCTAATTGTAGATCTGGAATCTTTGTGAAAAAAACACCTAATTTTAAAAATAATAATAATAATAATAATAATAAATAAATAAATAAAATAAAATCAATCGAATCGGAGTCCGGATGAGGGAGATATCGTTGATTTAAAATCAGCTCTTTTTTCAGACATTTTGGGTGACGGCGAGAGAGTAGCAGCGCAGATATGGAATTCTAGTGTCTGGATCAGGATTTCTACCACATGGGCAGATGCAGGATGATTGTTCCATTTCTGAAAACAGGTCATAATAAGGATTCTTAGCAATATTGACGAAACTGTGACAATTTCAAATTTTCGCCAAGTCAGCGAATTTTTTCTCAAAACCCTCTTCATGACGACTCTACATTTTACAGGAAAAGATGATGGTCCTACTATTGAAGAATTCATACAAAGATACAAGTCCACATATGGGACATCTTGGAAGCTTCCAATGTTGTTTAATATGAGAGATGAGGCTAAAAAATGGAATTCATCACTTGACTACTAGCAGTTGATCACACTTTCAGATGCAAAATTTCAAAAAATCTTTTTGGACAAATGGTCTTGGGCTAGAAAAAATGAGAATGAGACACATAAGGGGTTAATTTCTACAGGTGTCTCCTTACTGCAGGTTCATGGATTGATTCAGAAAGAGAAGATCATTGTTTCTATCAATCCTAGTGGTAAACATAATTTTATCAATGTTAATTTGACAAAAAAATTGCAAGTTCTAGCAAAACATATTGAAAATACAAATGTTGATGATAAGGATGTTCAAATTTATAAGGATTTGAAACTTTCTATGGATAAGTATGTGTTTCATGGTGATTTTTATGCTTCAGATATAGATAACATGGATGTTGTTTTGGGATACCCTTAGATGGAATTAGTGGGTACTATAAATATTAATGTGCAGAAGAAATTCCTGAAGCTCTGATATAAAAAGAAGAAAATTACATTACAGGATATTTCCATTAATAAGCAGGTAGAGTCCAAGGAGGTTGAAGCAGAAGATGTTACAGGGACTGACATATCAGATGATGAGCAATTGATGGTCGACAATCAAACACAAACAGAGGCTGAAGTCGAAAAGGTAATAGGTGCTGACACATCTGATGAGGGTTCAGTGGTTGAAGTCATATTGGAAAAGAAGACACCACAACAGGCACCACAGCGGGGTGAATTAAAGAAAAAGACACTGTGGGTTAAAACTTCAACATATCATCACCCACATCACCACGCAAGACAACCATCAAGATGGAAACCAAGTAGTCACAACCCCCATATGACGGATAACGAGGAGCGAATATCCACCTACTACACATCAACACAGAAGAGCTGCCACGATCAACTTTCATATCAAGCGAGCGAGGCACCAGCGAGATCGAGGGTTCACCTTTCTCTTGGATGGCTAGATGCATGTGCATGGTACCAGTGGACTACTCTTTTGAGTAGATCTTATTATTTGTGTTCTTCCCATGTTTCTGGGACGAAACATGCTAAGGGGGGTGGAATGTTATATACCTAGGGGGGGTAATATGGGGTACCAAGGGAGGTACCCAAGGTAATAATGTAATAATGAGATGGGCTATAGTAATAAATAAGGTGGTTAACCCATATCATGTAAGGGACCACAAGTAGTTAGTATTAATGTAATGGGCCCTTGGTATTAGTGGATGGTATGAGAGAACCATGGTAATGATCCATGGTATTACATGTATGAGGCCTATATAGAGGCTAGAGACTTCAAGTCAAGAAATATTGTCAAGGATTATTGTATGAACAAGCATATGGCTTGTGGAGTGTTCTCCTTCCTTAAGGAGTGAATGTATGGTGTTACCCTACCTTAAGGGTTTGATCAATAAAGAATAATTTCATATTATTTCTGGGTTTATTTGCATTACCTTATATTTCATATCAGATCTATAATATTTCTTGACTTGGAGTCTCTAACCTCTATATAGGTACATAATATTTCTTTGTGCTCTGATACCAATTGTTGTAGCTCTGATACCACTTGTTATAACTCTGATACGAAAATATAAGACAATAGAAATAAACCCAAGAAATAAGATAGAAATGCTTCTTTATTATCAAAACCCTTAAGGTAGGGCAACACCATACATTCATTCCTTAAGGAAGGAGAACACTCCACAAGCCATATGCTTGTACATACAATAATCCTTGACAATATTTCTTGACTTGAAGTCTCTAGCCTCTATATAGGCCTCATACATGTAATACCATAGATCATTACCATGGTTCTCTCATACCATCCACTAATACCATGGGCCCATTACATTAATACTAACTACTTGTGGTCCCTTACATGATATGGGTTAA
>APFE030017529.1:0-28115 GCA_000404065.3 Pinus taeda
ATAATTTCTTCTCATCACACTTATGACCTTTAGTGCATTTTCTATCACAATTGTAACAAAGCCCTTTTTCTCTTTTTTCTTCCAATTGTTGTGGTGTAAGCCTTGTAGGTTGTGGAAGGCTAGGAGAAGAAACACTTCCATAATTATAGTCATGAGGGATGGAATTTCTTGTTTTCATAATTTCTCTTTCAGTTTTTCTTGCCAACTCGAATGCCTCCTCCAATGAATCAGGTTCCCAAAAACGAACCTCAAGTTGAACGTTATCCTTTAAAGTCCCTATGAAGACATCAATCCTTTACTTCTTTGGAATATAATTTACCCTTCTATTCAATTTTTGAAAGTCTTCAATGTGCTCTTCCATTGAACCCTTTTGTTTGAGATTTATCAATTGGCTAAAGAATGAGTTTTTCTTTGTATCCTGATAATTTGTTATCATTTCCTCCTTTGAAATTGACCACGTGACAAGTGGTTTACAAAAACAAAGCCTTTTATACCATAAAAATTGATTCGGTTCTAAATAATTAGATGCAATACATACCTTTTGTAACTGTGGTACACCATGTAGATCAAAATATTTCTCCATCTGTAGTATCCAATTTACCAAATCCTTGCCATCAAACTTCCTCATCTTGCTTTTTCTTGATTTTAGGAGCTCGTTCTTGAAACGGCTATAACTCTGTAATTTCAGATCTTCCAGTTCTAAAATCACAACCTGCGGTATCCCTTTGCATCCTCTTTCCAATGCCATGAGTTTGATCGAATTTAGATTCTCCAAGAAAGAGTTATGCACAATCTCCCAAGATGACCTGATTATATACCTTTTCAGAAGAGTGAACTTGTACGAGGTGCCACGTGTCACTGTTTTGATCTTCGGGTCTAAAAAATATATACAGGAAACTACAGTCCATCTTCTTTTTGTAACTTCTTACGAAATTTCAATATGATGCTCAAAACAAAAGTTATGATGATTTTCCCAAGGTCACCTATTTGGAATGTAATTCAGGAGTCTGCAAAAATACCAACTTCCTCAGATCATATCCCCGCAAATATAGCGCGGAAAGCTCTAAAATTAGGACCTGAGGTTTAACGTGATTTCTTCTCAAATGGGTTTTTTTGTTCACTTCTGAAACATCGCAAAAAAAGGGTTATAGAAAAAATTCCATGATGACCTATTTGGAGCAACAAAACCCTAGAATGCAAAGCTCTGATACCAAATGTTATGGAACTATCTCACAAAAAGATAGAAAAGAAAGATAAATGCCTTAGAATTCAACCTCTTCGATGGGGAAACCTCCTATACATTTCACAAATGAACAATTCTTGGATGATACAAATGACAAGACCTCCTTTCTATATATAGGACTCTAAGGGGTCATAATATAATCAGAGCTGACATAACAATAATAATGTAAGGGCACAATAATAACAATATGGGGATTACATGGTTACAACAATATAATAAGGGGCTTGTACTAATAACAATAAGGGGTTACACTAGTAGTATAGGGGCCTAACATGTTGTTATCCAATGCTCCTTCCCTGGTTTTGACATGAACTTGCTCAATACTCCCACTGCATGTGCAATGTCTGGTCTAATACAGACCATCGAATGCATCAGGCTACCAACTGCACTTGAATATGGAACATGGGACATGTCCTCTTCCTCTTCTTGTGTCTTGGGACACTGTTCAACAAATAACTTTACACCTACAGAAATAGTAACCTTCATCGGTTTCCTATCCTGCATATTAAACCTACAATATTGTCTTGAGATACTTCATTTGGTTTAACCAGAGCTTCCTCTCTGCCCAATCTCTTTTAATTTCCATGCCCAAAATATAGTTTGCAGCACCAAGATATTTCATGTCAAATTTGGAGGACAATTGGGTCTTCAAATCCTAGATAATTTCTTTGTCATTTCCAACACAGCAAACATTATCATCCACCATACAAGACTAGATAAATAACACAGTCATCAATTAATTTTAAAAATACCACACAGTGATCTGCTTTTCTTCTAGTAAGCCATATCCCTGTATAAATGTATCAAATTTCTGACACCACATCCTTGGTGACTGTTTTAACCCATACAAAGACTTCTTTAACTTGCATACTAGTTCTTTCTTACCCTTCACCACAAATCCTTCAAGTTGCTTCATGTAGATCTCTTCTTCCAGATCCCCATGAAGAAATGTTTTCTTCACATCCATCTGTTCTATCTCAAAATAAAAAGTAGTAGCAACAGATAAAGTAATCTAATAGAAGCTACCTTGGCAATAGTAGAAAAAATATCACCAAAATCAATTCCGAGCACCTAGGAATAACCTTTTGCTACCAATCAAGCTTTGTATTTCTCCACCTTTCCTTCTACATTTGTCTTCTTCTTGAACAACCATTTGATGGCAATGGGTTTCCTTTCAGCCGGCAACTCCACCAGATCCCAAGCCTCATTTTGTAAAAACATGCCATTTCATCAACCATGGCCTCTTTCTAGAGTTTTCCATCCTCTGAATCTACTGCTTCCTTCATAGTTTTGGGATCATCATCAGTAATAGATAAAGAAAAATTTGACCAGAAAGCAGATGGACTATACCTTTCTAGATGCCTTCTTTCTCGAACTGATCTTCTCACAACTGGAGTTTGTGGCTCTTCATCTTTTGATTCCTCTTCTAGTGTAGAGTTTGATTCTTCCTCCTTAAGCTCAAACTCTATCTTCTCAGGTTCCTTTGGTTGAACTTCATTTCTAATAACATCTTTCACCTCTATGAACACCACATCTCGGTTGTACACAACCTTCCTTATTACTGGGTTCCAAAGCTTATAACCCTTTAAACTATCCTTATACCTAACAAAGATGTGCTTTTTAGATTTACTATCCAACTTTGTTATTTTCTCTTTTGGAACATGTACATATGCATCACATCCAAATACCCTCAGATGTGAAAGACAGGGTTTCTTACCAATCCATATATCTTGTGGAGTCTTATCCTCCAACATTGATGAAAGTGATCTATTGACCAGTTAATAGGTTGTCTCCACTGCCTCTGCCTAGAATCCATTTCCTAACCTGACGCCACTAAGCATGCTTTTTGCCCTTTCCATCAACATCTTATTCATTCTTTTTGCAACTCCATTTTTCTCAGGTGTGTATGGAGTAGTATTTTGTCATGCTATACCACACTTCTTACATAATTCTTCAAATTCCTTCTTGCATAACTCTCCATCGTTATTTGTCCTCAACACCTTTATCTTCTTCTCTGTCTAGTTTTTCACCAGAGCCTTAAATTCGATAAACTTGTCAAATACTTCAGATTTATTCTTGAGGAAATGTATCCATGTATTCCTTGAGAAGTCATCTATAAATGATACATAGTACACAAACTTACCCAGTGATAGAACCTTCACAGGTACAAACACATCACTGTGCACAAGCTCTAATATCTATTTCACCCTCTTACCACCAGAGGGGAAACTCATCCGATTCTGCTTCCCATATACACAATTTTCATAGTAATAAAAATCCAGAGAGCTATTAGTCATACCTTCTACCATACCTTTACCATGAAGTATTTGAAGGCCCTTCTCTCCAATATGTCCAAGTCTTTGATGCCATAGCATGGTCTTTTCTCCTGAGACCACTAGATTTTCTGCTCCA
Source organism: Pinus taeda (assembly GCA_000404065.3). Classification (NCBI taxonomy): domain Eukaryota; kingdom Viridiplantae; phylum Streptophyta; class Pinopsida; order Pinales; family Pinaceae; genus Pinus; species Pinus taeda. The sequence goes on from APFE030017529.1 coordinate 3,656, forward strand.
CTTTCAAGAACCACTGAATTGTTGCACCCATCGACAACAGTGCTACCTTGTAGCTTGTACAAACTTCTAATATGAACTCCCTGCATCAATACTAGTGCTCCCTTAACCATCTTGCAGGTATCTTTCTTGAACATTATTTTTACACCTGCATCATCTAGCTTGCTTATAGAAATCATATTTTTGGCCAATGCACAAATATGCAGAACAGACGGAAGTGTTCTAATCCTTCCACCTTGCAAACTCAACTTAACTTTTCCACAACCAATGATTTTAGCCCTCCTGTCACCCCCTAAGAAGACATCACCACCATCATATTTCTCATACTCACAGAACAACTCTCTATGGGGAGTGAAGTGAAAGGATGCACTTGAGTCAATAAACCATGCCTCATGATCTACATGTGTACTTGAAGAAGCCAAGTACACATCCCCACCTTCATCTGAGGTGGTTTTCACCTTTGCAGAAGGAGCATCAACAAATCCCTTTCCTTTGTCAGGAGCTTTATATTTACAGTCCCTTTTGTAGTGCCCTTCCTTTTCACAGTTCCAGCACATCTTTACAGGTTTTCCTGGAGAATTAGTTCTCCCTCTAGATTTATATCTCCCACTCGATGGATTATTTGTGTTTCTGTTCTGGGACCTTTCTCATACAGACAAGGCATCACCATTCTGGCTCTCCATATTTTTTCGTCTCATCTCCTCTGTCAGTAAGGATGAGACTATTTTCATCAAACTGCAAGGCAGTTGCATTGCTACCTATTGCAATAACTAGACTATCCCACGAATCTGGTAGGGAACACAACAAACTAATGCACTTATCTTCATCTGAAATTTTAATATCAACATATAATAACTAACTTACCACAGTATTAAATGCATTCAGATGCTCTGTCACTAAGTCTCCATCTTTCATCCTCAGGTTATACAACCTTTTCTGTAGGAACAATTTATTCACCAAAGACTTAGATTTGTACAAAGTCCCTAACTTGTCCCACAAAGCTTTAGCCGTAGATTCCCCTGATACATCCAACAATACTAAATCTGAGACACACAATTGTATTATGCTCTTTGCCTTCCGATCCAACTTCTTCCATTCTTCATCAAATGCTCACGTTGGTTTAGTACATGATTTACTACGATCCACTAATCTTTATCTACCAACAGATCCTCCATCTTGAGTTTCCGTAACTCAAAACTCTGACCATTAAATTTCTCAATCTCTATCTTTCCACTACTCAACATCTTCTTTCACACCATAATCAATCCCACAGATCTCCCACTATATAAGGTATACCACAGGCCCAAGTGAAACCCCTCAGTAACAAAGGTGTCCCCTTGAACCCAAAACAACTCCAATACCAAATGTAGGTTTTAACCCCGTACATAAATTACCTGCATACGAATTCTAAAATAGAAAATAAACAAAGGCAAGAACATAACACATAAAACAAATATACACAGAGATTTTCCCCTGGATCCCAAAACCGGGACTACCAGATTGATTTTTCATTATGTTTCTTTCAATGTTACAATACATATATATGCATGCCGAAGCATACAATACCATGGACCGAAAACCATTGCACCCAAAACCATGTGCGAGAACCATGCACAAAACCATAGGTAGGTCCGACCACCTAACATAGGGTAGAAAAAAAAATAAAAAAATTCCAAGGGCGCTGCCCTAGACCCTGTAGAGGGAGGCTAACTGCCCCCCTCAAACCCTTTGTGACCCCCCCCTCTAACCCCCTGGTTAACCAGGGTCGCTAGTTGTGGAAATAATATAACACAACCAAAAGTTAAGGTCATTTGTTATGCTTGTATCTAAATGTTCTGCAAATCTTCCATCCCTTTCCAAACCACTGCAGCTCACTATTATCCTATCAGCTTGAGAGGGCACAACTCGTTCTTGTGGTGCTTTATCAACTTGAGAGGGCACAACCTGTTCTTGTGGTGTTTTATCAACCTGATAGGGAACATCTTGTTCCTTTAATGGTTGATCACATCTTATTCCTCTAGTTGTTGATCAATTTGATAGGGCATATCATTTTTATCATGTGGTTGATCAGCTTGATAGGGCACATCTTATTCATCATGTGAATGATTAGCTTGATAGGGCACATCTTGCTCATCATGTGGCCGATCAAATTGATAGGGCACACCTTGTTCCTCATTTGGCTGATCAATTTCCATCCCTACATATTGGAATACAAAATATACTTATAATTATTGAGTGAATTGCAAGTATTTAATAATATATCTACACGTGTGTTTATTTAATAAATCACCATAGGAGAAAGGTCATGATATGATTAACAGGGTATTCCCCCTGTTTTCCTTTGAATTTAGGGATAAATGATGGAAACTTGGTTGGCACGGGGGACCATTGTTGATTGTGTGTATATAAACTTAAAATGTTGGGCTTTACTAATGGCCCTTTCCTTTGTTTGTGGCATAGTTGTGGCCACATATTTTTCGATTTTCGGAAAAATAGATTTCAAAAAGAAGTCGGGGCGAAGGTCATCTGTTACATTCACTTTACAAAGGCTATGATGCTTTGAACACTCATGGAAATGGCTTAAAATGTGTGTGGAGGTTGTTTTTCAAAAGTGTGTTAATAGTTCCAACCCAGTGTCCTATCAAATTAGGAGCTCGAAGAAAGTGAGAAATGATTTGGAGGATTTAAGGAAGTTAAAAATGTGATTTGGTTGGGATTTTCCATCTTAAAATGACTTTGAAATGCAGTGTGCAATGGAGTCCCTTGAAGGGAAGTATGAGTGGGACTACTTGGAGGGGTAGTATGTGGACTCCCCTAAGGGGTGGTAAAAGGAGTACCTTAAGGGGGAGGGATCCTAATCAAGGTGGCACCAAGAAAGGTTGACCCAATCAAGGTGGATATTTGCTCACCTCATGCACTGAAACAACAAGAGACCTTACAGACCTCCTAGTAATGGGAGTATGTTTTGGATGTGTCTAAAGTTATGTGTTACTCTTGGATTCCCTATGGTGCCCTAGAAAATGTGTGTTACCTATATATGGTGAGGAAGGATTTTCTAGCAAATGAAATGAATCACATACATAAAACAAAGAAAAAAATAAATGGTTAATTTTCCATTTATCTAATTAATATGTGGCACAAACAACAAAAAGGGTTTTGTGAGGTTTTTGTGTATGATAAAAATTATCTTATAAATACCTAAACATCCTTTCCACTCAAATAGTAACTGGGCCTTGAGAATATTATATAGGAGGATGGTGGGGCAACGTCTCGAAAGTGTTGGTGACATTTCCAATAACCAAGAACCAACCAAGGCAAGAGAGGGTTATAATAGGGGGCTTTGGGGCTATGTTCTAAAAGAATTGGTGATGCTTCCACTAGCCTAACCAAGATCCCCTTAGTTCTTCGTGCTCCTGCACCTCAACCTATAGGGAAATATGCCCTAAAGTTTGTCCACTAAGTTACATGCATTTAGTGGGAATGGATGAATCTTAAATTTTGGTCGTTAGTTTTTGACCCATAACCCCTACCATGTGTCGGAAGACAACATGAAGGTTCATGATAATCCACCACCTAAGCCTTACCCCCTTCATGGGTTTATTTCCGTGTACTGAATTTGTCACTAGATCATGCAAGATTTTAAGCTCCCTAAAAGACAATTTTCTATGTTTCAATATGAAAAGCAACCATGATAGCTTATGTACTTCCTAACCCCACGGTCTTAACTTGAAATATAAATTCTATGGTGGCCCTTGTGGGGAATTTAATGTGTTCATGTTAAGGTTGTTTTTAGAGAGGCTTTGCTTCACTTAGGGTGTGAAAAAAAATATATAAGCTCAAAGAAACTAAGTACAAAGATTCCGGAAAGAGGAAACCCTTTATACAAACTTTAAGTGAGCTTAGAGTGTGGGGTGAATGAGCATGCAAGTGAAATTGTGAGCATAAAAAGTGTGAATTTATGTGGGTATGTGGCGATCCTTTACAATTTTTCTAATTAAACTATATGTTATGTTTTTTCCTTGCCAGAAAATAAATGATGTGTGGATGATGGGCCACTTACTTCTTTCCTAATTATAATATGTGAGCATATAGGGAGATGGAAGCTTTAGTGCTTTGAGAAAGGGTCCAAGAGCCACCATAGGTTTGCCACAAGGACACAAAGGAGGCACTTGTCCTACTTTCTTTCTTTACTAACAAAAAGTCTTGGTCCTGAAAACAAATGAATGTAATAAAAGCTTTGGTAACTAGCAAAAAAACTAAAAGGATTTGTGGATTTAGGCCACTTATTTTCCTCGTTAAGCAAGGTGTGGTGTGATTTGGAATGAGCAAAATAAGTAAAAAAGATATGTGGATTAGGGCCACTTACTTTCCTCCTAGTTTTAAGCTATGTTTGTGTGCAAATTTTCATTTAAGTAAAATGTAAGCTTAATTAGTCTACTTGTAATGGTTAGTAAATAAAATTGGTTAACTATGGTGATGGTGTGTGCACTTGGTGAATAGTGCACATGTAGAAAGTGTTTGAATTGCACATAAAATTCCCCTAATTATACTATATGATGTTTGTTTTATGCAAAAAAAAAAAGATGTGTGGATGATGAGCCACTTACTTTTCCAAATTATGCAATGTTGTGAGCATATAGGGAGATTGAAAATTAGTACTTTGGGAAACTTATATTTCCATGACCAACTAAATTGAATAACATAACTTGATTTAACTAAATATTTCAAAAATACCATTCAAATTATATATGTTCACATACTTACCGTAGCTAAATTAATATATGAATTTTCTTAAAACGTAATTTTTGTGAATAATAAATAACCTACATAACGTGCAATTACATGAATCGATTCTTCAAAAATTTAATTTCTTAATTTTAAAAAATTGTTATTGGAATTTTAGTGTTTATAATTTTGAAATGTAATTGAATTATACTATTATTTATTATTATTATATAAATATATTATATATATATATATTAATAGTGAATTTAATTATTTATTATTAAATAAAATAACTATTAATAATGTTATATTATTTTGACTTAAATTTTATTAAATAAAAAGATCATCATTAATAACATTAATAACAATTTAAATATGTGTTAATTATTCTCTCCTACTAATAATAATAAGATGTAGGTAGTGGTGAATAAATTAAGGACAATATTATCCAAGCAAGCTATTCAAATTACATAATTTTTCATGAAGATGATGGGAAACTGATTATTCTCATAAAATTATGATTATAAAAAGCGATTAAGAAACAATTCTGATAATTTATTAAACTTAAAATAATGAAATAATGTATTTACTAATTAAGATTATTTTTATTTTTGAAGAAAATGTATTTTTTTCAATATAATGTACACGATAAGTGGTGTTTTTTATTAATAATTTATTTTTTTATATCTAATTTCTGGCTTTTTATGTATTATTTTAGTTAATGGTTAGCAATGTATTAATGGGATATAGGTTAAATATTAATAATGTATTGGATAATGGAACTATAAACATGGCTAGGAGCATGAGACAAAATGGGCGCATAATGAGAAACCAATGAAAGAAGATCCTAGAAATTGAATGAAGATGAAATAATGAGTTGATTTTTTTCCCTTACGGTATCAATGATACTTTTCATATAATAAACCTATATGAAATATATAAGAAATTAACAATGATCTTAACAATGAAAATTACTTTAAATAAAATAAAAACAAAAGTAATATTCAAATGAATTTAGTATGTCTACTAAAATTACCATAAAACAATAGTAAGAAGGTGGTTAATATTGTAAATAACCATTAATATTACATAAATAATTAATATTGCAAATAATATTCATTGTAAATAATATATATATATATTTTGAAGGTTGTAGATTGTAAATACTAATATTATTCATGTTAATAATATATAGAATATTTCCATGAATTGTAAAGATTTGTTTTGGTAAATCAAATGCTAAATTTTTTTGGGTTATCCTAAGCCATTACAATAAGTAGACAATTCATAATTTGCATGAATTCAAGTGGTTTGAAAAAATTCCAATGAACCATTAATCACACCAAGTGATTTTTATCTATTAGTTTCTTATTTTGTATCATATTTTCTAATGCATGCTAATATGGAGTAGGTAATATGAGAAGTGAGACAACTTGAATTACCTATATTTGCATGAATTTGTTGAAATGCATAATCTTGTTCTTTCAATGTCTGTCATATTTTTCTAATCCTTTCTTTAGCTATTTCTCACACTTCCTCTATACTTTTCACTTTATCTCCTTTTCGAGATTGCAATTTCCAATTCCCCATGTTTGTTGTGAATTTTTGTGTAATTCCCACACTATGTTATTTTCTTATGAATTATGTTTGTTGTTAATTTTTTGTCTATGCATAATTCAAATTTGTAAATTTTCTTTTTCTTTTTATGGTGTGACAACTGGAGCTCGATCGAGCTCCTAAGCCCATCACTTCTCATAAATATCATAAATAATAGTTGGTGGTCGATAGGTGGGAGTTACGTTTCCAAGGGCGCATTCGAGCCCCTGATTAAGCATGTTAATCTCTCGATCAAAGGTTTCTTAAATCCTTAATCAAGCTATTTGAATTATATATTTCAAGTGCTCAATAGAGCGCTTAAGTGCTCAATCGAGCTCTCGAGGTCCTTAAACAAATAGATTTAGCACCTTTTGTACCCTAGCAGACTTAATGTAGACTTTTTCCTAGAGTTTATCATGTTGGATTCGTGAAGGAATCCTCTATCCAATATCATATGTGTTTGAAATTTTTGAAATCATATGATATTTTTCATCTAATTATTTTAAACATAATGCTTGAAAGTTTTTTGGACAATCGCAAAGGGGTTAGATAATAAATAAATAACATAAAATATACAAAACAAAACAAAACAAAAAAATCTCAAAATACCAACCTCTTTATTTATGAGTCCTCTACAAAAGGTTATGATTGGTTTTTTAATTTATGTAAACAATAGAAAAAAATTATTACATGAATACAAGTGTCTGAAAAATTCAATTGAAATATGAATTCACCAACTTCGAAAAATAATAAAATATATAATTTTACATAGAAAAATAAAGTTTTAATATGCATACCCTAGTTCTCTCTGTGTATATCATATATATATATATATATATACACATACAATAACACACACACACACACACACACACACACACACACACACACACACAACACACACATAATATATATTAATTAGGAAATCGATGGGATCATCAAATAAGTGTGTGAGGTTTGTCCCTCAATGAGGATAAGTACTCGGAAGATAACCTAGCTCAAAATATATTTTATCTTAAAAAAAGGATAATCAAATGGGAAAAGGAAAAGAAAATAAAGGAGGAGGAGGCTCTATGTAGAATAGAAGCATAATTAGTCAGGTTAGAGGACCCTGATAGCAGAGGATTTGACTCCCTTGAATCAAAATTGTATATGACACAATTAGAGGCAGACAAGATCAAGCTATTAAAGCAGAAGGAAGAATCTTGGAGACTTAAGAGAAGGGCTATATGGCTTCAAGAAAGGGATGACAATACAAAATTCTTCCAGCAACATGCAAGAGGGTGAAAATTCATCAATACGATATGGTCCCTGGAGGATGAGTCGGGAAATACATCATAGAATTTTAGGAGCTTAGCAAATCTTGGTATTCATCATTTTGGAAATTTGTTTAAAGCACAATAGGAGGCATCACTGGATGAAGTTATGAAGGTGGATAGTTTATTCCCTCCTTCTGTAAATGAGGAATTCAATGAAGACTTGGATGCACTTGTATCGATGGGGGAACTAGAATTTGTTCTGAAGTGGTTCAAAAAAAAAAATAGTCTCAACCCGGATGGATGGTCAGTGGAATTTTATCTTACTTTCTTCGATCTGATTGGAAAAGACTTTCTAAGGGTTATTGAATATTGCAGATTGAATGGGAGAATGTATGATGCCTTCAATGTTACATTCATTGCCTTAATCCCGAAATCTAATAATCCCAATAGCTTCAATGATCTTAGGCCTATATCATTGTGTAATTGCATATATAAAACCATAGCCAAGATCAATGCCAACATAATTAAGCCTATATTATCTCAGCATATATCCATGGAACAGTTTGCATTTTTGGAAAGCTGACAAATCCACGATTAGCCATTGGTATTGCATAGGAAGGCCTCCACTCCATAAAAGTAAAGAATGTGAAAGGTGTGATATTGAAAATTGATCTATCTAAATCATATGATAGGAATAGTTGGATGTACATTCAGATGTTATTGACTCGCATAGGTTTTCATAATGATTTTATTAATTGTATAATGTGTTGTATAGCATTTTAAAGCATACTTATCAAAGGATCGACAACATATTTTTTCAATGCCAACTGTGATCTTAGGAAAGGATTCTCGTTATCTCCCATAATATTCCTCTTGGTCATGGAGGGTCTAAGTAGATTGTTGTCTGATGAAAGGAATCAAGGGAGATTCAAAAGAGTAAAAATTGTTCCAAATATAATATTATCACATTTAATTTTCGTTGATCATGTTCTCATCTTTCTGAGCGAGGCTATTAGTGATATAATTGTGCTCAACAATCTTCTCAAAACTTTTTGTAAGGCTACAGGAATGGAGACTAACCAGGAGAAATCCACTTTATCTGCATCAGGATGTTCTCAATTCAAACTAAACTATGCCATACAAATATTTCCTTATAGATAGATGGCTTTTGACAATGGTCTGAAGTATCTTTGCTTTTGCCTAAAGCCAAACAACTATAAAATTGTAGATTGGACGTGGCTGGTAGCTAAGATTGAAAGTAGAATAAATGTCTGGCATTGTCGATGGCTATCTATGGAAGGTAGAATGGTTCTTATCAAGTCTATTTTTGAGGCCATCCCTGTATATTGGATTTTTTTTATCATGGACCCCAAAGGGAATTCTTCACAAAATTCAACAAATTTGTTACAGATTTCTCTGGCGAGGAAAAAAGGAAGGTATACTTTTTCTTGGATTATCTAGGATCGAATTTCCATGCCCAAAACATGGGGAGGTTGGGGGACGAAAAACCTGTCCTGTCTCTCAAAATCATTGGTTGCTAAAATGGGATGAAAATTAATCACCACAAACAACTTATGGTCACAGGTGGTTACCAGGAAATATACTAACCCGCTCTAGGTTGAGGATTGGATCAGATTTCCCCATTGGAATAGAATGGATGTCACTTTGATCTGGTGTGTTGTTTTAAACTCCTTTGAATATATCAAAGTAGGATTTTCTTAGAGAGTGGCGACAAGGGAGCAGGTTCGCATTGGTTTAGATGCTTGATCAAGAAGTGGTAATGCACACATTCTCCCCCATGACCTGAGCCATTTCCTTGAGGAGGCCAATATTCAAACTTTGAATCAAATTATTGACATAGAGAATTCCATGCTTTTTGGTCAAAATGGAAATATGCATAGGAACTTCATATCCCAGATAAACAGAAATAGGATTGGGTTACCTTCACAAGTTCCCTCTCTGAAGCTCATGTGAGAATACAAGATAGGGAGGATGAACTTATCTAGACTCTAGATCCTCATGGAAGATACACTCCAAAAGATGGATACTCCTTCATTTTCATAGAGAACGAACCTAATAACAGTTTTTGGTGGTGGTGGTTGCTTTGGAAGCTTAAAGGACCAACGAAAATAAATTTGTTCATGTGGTGCCTGCTACGTAACAAAGAATCTATCTGAGATAATCTTCAATGTGGATCATTTGAAGGCCCAACATGGTGCATCTTATGTAAATAAAATGTAGAATAAATAAATCATATGTTCCTTGAAAGCCCCATAACAGTACAAATATGGAATCAAATATATCATATGTTAGCAATCAATATTAAGTGGCAGGAAGAGACAATTCAAGAGTCTTTGGAATTATGGTGGAATAAGGCTCAACCCACAAAGCTCTGGAATCTTCCCCCTCTGGTATGTTGGGGTATTTGGTTAGGTAGGAACAAAAAAAAATCAAGATAAAAATCATAATTGGAATTTCACCTATTCCTATTCGCTGGAAACGTATAACTTGATCCATAAAGATGAACAAAACTATAGGAACTAAAACATAAGTCCAGAAGTCATCGACAAGTCCTTGACATGGGCATATTTTCATGGTTCTACACAACCAGAAGGATTTGGAGGAGCAATTTTGTATTTAAATGAAGATCATTATTTCAAATTGAAAATGGGTTTAGGGAGAGGTACAAACAATTATGCATAACTAAACAACCTTAGTCTTCTGCTCCTTTTTTCCCTAGAGAAAGGATGTCATCAACTAAAAATTTTTGGCGATTCAAATATTGTTGTAAATTGGTTCAATCATCAGTCAAATTGTCACATGCACACACTCATAAATCTACTAGAAGAAGTAATTATTTTTAAATCACATTTTGACTTTGTGATTTGCCATCATATCTACAAGGAAAGGATTCAAATTTCCTAGAGCTTATCTAAAAAAGCAGCACATCAACATTTGGTACTTGGATGATATAGGAACAATTGGGACAGGACTACTATGAGTACTTCCGCATGCCCTTCATTGATCTATATATACAAGATGAAGACCCAATATGATCCTACTCAGCTCATAGTGGGACCACTTTTTGCTTATTTTGTTGAATACCATATCTCATGTTTTTGTACATATTTATATGTTTTATCTAGTCTTATTTACAACTACTTATATGTATACAACCATAATTATTTTGAACTCTATGCAGTATGTGGAAAATATGGCCACCATTTTTTGAGATATGCTCCTTTTGCAACATCCACAACATGTAATTTTCAATATTTATATAATGAAAATTATGATTTTTCCTTGGGCAAAAAAAATAAAGATTATGTGTCTGCTACGTGTGCAGACACATACCTCTTAAGATGTGCGAAATTTTGCAAAGACAAACATTTCATCTAATGAAAAAATGACAGATTATACAACACAAATTATTTTTGCAAAAAAATATCATTAGGACGACAACATAATTCTCCACAAATTATCCTTTTACTCTTAATCAAAATTCACAACGGTTATATGAATTTTGAGGCCTTCAATTTGATAAAAGAGTAAAATTTTGAAATTTCATCACCACATTTGGCCCAAAAGTGTAGCCCATATTCATGCATTCACCCTATGGAGTGACATAGAAATATACTATGGGCTTAATGGATAAAGCATTAATTCATGAAACCATCTAATCAAAACTTTATGCTATAAATTTGAACCTTCAGCTTAGTAGTGGAACACAACTTAAAAATGGATAGCCATGAATAGCTCAAAAACCAAGTATTGAATGTCTTGCTAGTTATCTTTAGGGTTCCATTCACTCACAGAATGGTCACTGATATTTTACTAAGAAGCCAACAAGGTGTTTAGAGTTACAAGGAAAAATTTATTATCACCCAAGGAAAACTAAACTAGATCTCTAATACTAAGGATCATCCCACATGCTTTTAAATGTTTACTAAGATCGATGACCACCTCTCTCTCAAAATAAAATTCAAAGCTATAGGTTTGGGAAAGGAATTTTAGATCATGTTAGGCGGATTTATCTCCATCAAGGTTATGGGCACTCCTGGTAGGAGAGCAAGTCTTGTGATATCGAGGTTGACTTTGTTGGGGCTATCAACGCTTTTGGAAATGGAGCAATACCAAAAGAGAGTATAAAGCAACTTGAATCAATATTCAATATCACTTATTTGTAACAACTCTATGATACTATGTTAACATCTAAGGATTAACTAAGTTAGGGAATAAACATAATAAATTTGGCTTTATGGATCTGGTTAATATGTAACTCAAACTAGACATTTAGCCATCCTACAACTTATTCAATGGAAAGCCCCAGGGAGATGTAAGGGGTTGAAGATAAGATTCTTTAGCTAACGTAATTATTGTCTCTCATAATTTGTGTTTTCTAGTAACCAATTTCTAGAGATTCATGGCTTTACCCATTATGTTACTAATTGTTGAGAACTCAACACAATTTTAAAAAATCCAAATCTTTTTTCTATACCCTTTCTTTTTATTCTTTTGTTTTTCAACTCTCCTTTTGAATTTTTTTGGCAGCTTTTAATTATAATGAAAATTTTACTTCAAAAATAACCCTTTTCTTTGTTTGGGTAATGATTCTCCAAAAAAAAAAAAAATTAATTCAAAAGCTTCAAATTGGATATTGATTCTCCAAAAATCAAATTTTTTATAATTCAAAAGCTTTAAAATATCCTTCTAAAATAAAAACCTTCTAAAATCAAATCAAAATTAAGTTTTCACTTTTTCAAAGTTCAAACTCTATTTTTTCGATGGAAGAAAATTTGAAAACTCTAATAAATTTTAGTTATCGAAGGAGTCCGTGATCTTTATTCGTCCCTGCCGTCAAGCATGAGACTATAGTAATCGAAATGGTCCCTTTAGCATTACTTTGTATGACATATAACTTAATGTTTTTTAAATTTAAAGTTGAAATCACATTCCAAAAATGTTTCTAGAGTTAAACTTTGACTTTAATCAAAATGGAAAATAAAATTTTAACTTTATAAAATAAAATGGATGATGTTGTTTTAAAACCAATGTTTTGCCTTACATGAATATGTTTCTATTTCTCTAAATTTTACTCTATTTTTTTTGTTTAGAAAACCATCATCATCAAAATTTGAAATCAATATTACTTAAGCAACTTGAATGCAATATTGGTCTTTATATGCATTGTTATTTGATAAGTGTTGTAACAATGGACTCGACAATAGTATTTGACCTTCTTTAAGAAAAGCAAATCAGAGAGCCTAGTAGATATAAATGTTTCAATTCTGAGTAATCTCAAAATTTTCAAATATATTTCTTCCATGTGAATCAAAAGATATATGCATAGTTTAAATGGTTTGTATAAGTACAGTTTTATTTATTACTACAAACAAATATTATTATTATTAATATGATGATTAAAGGGTAGTAACAAAAATTAATAATACAATTTGAGTGGGTCTAATAATACAGTTTGAGTGGGCCTAATGGTTAAGAGCATGTGATTGCTTCTAAAAGTTCACAGGTTCAAAACCAGAGGGGGTAGAGTATGTATTCCTTCGTAGACTTAGCAGTCAAATCACTGTGCGGAGGTGGGTCCCTTGTCCCACAAACAAGGGGATCTCATACACCAATTTGGTGTTTGACTTGGTTGTGACCTTAAATTAGATAATAAAAAATATATATATTAAAAGTACGCAATAGCAAGAATTGAAAACATGACTTATATAAGATAATCCAATGTGAAAATAATTTAAGTTTCAATTAAAGAAATCAATGAGCATAGAATCATCCAAGTAATGTAAGATCATGCTGGATCAAGGACAAAGCTCCATGAATCCTTAAAAGAAGATTATTAACTATTTTTAACTCGCAATGTTTTGAACCTCATAAGTTATTTGAGATAGTTTAGGGAAAATAAATAATAATAAAAATGTAAAGAACCTCATAAACTCTTTGAACAAGGAAAATATCATCTCCTTGAAGTTTTAAAAATAATGGGTACAACACAACTTAGGGCCTCAAAGCCTTTCATAGAGCCTGTAAAAGATCAAGAGTTAAAACTTCTCGTGTTGATCCTATCTCTAAGGTTCATCTCCCATTCATTCAAGGGACCACAGATAGGATTGCCCATATCCTTAGAAGAAAAAATGTCTCCTCCTCGTTCAAGCCTCTCAGGACCATTATAAATTCTCATAGTTATGTTAAAGACCCTATAGACCTGAAGGACATGAAAGGGGTTTACCTAGTTCCATTTCCTTGTGGTATTTCATATATTGGAGAAACTGGTCGATCAATTAACCAGAGGATCCATGAGCATGCTACAGACATAAGGAAAAATCGTTCTAGCTCATCAACTCTTGTTGAGCATGTGACGAAATCCAAGCACCATGTTTGTATTGAGGAATCCAAAGTCCTTGCTATGATTGATCATTTCCACCATAGGAAACTTAGGGAGGCTATTGAGATTGAAATGCAAGCTAGAAATCTCAACAAAAACGATGGTTGGAAATTGAGTAAGAGTTGGATTCTAGACCTCTCCTTATGATCCTCCTACTTCTCCCCCCTCCCCCCCCCTCCCCGCCCTCTCCCCCGCCCTTTTTATTATTATTTTTATCATTTCCCGTTTTTCTTTTATAGATTTATATCACATTATTATTTAACATAGTTAAAAATATAAATAAAAATTTTCAAGCTCCTAAGTACTTGATTTCATAGTAAAATCCCTCCATTTTTCTTTTTTTAATTTTTCCCTTGCTTTTGATTCTCTTTTTGAACCCATTAATAATCTCCTAATTCTTCATTAATATATACTCTTAACATACCTTATTAGTATTTTAATTTAAACTATTAACCTCTTATTAATTTTCAAAGTAATCTATAGCTATATTTATTATATTAAATAGTTCCCTTCCCCCTTTTAACTTCTCTTAACCATATTTGTTTTAATATGTTACCTCTTTATTAATTGATATTATAAGACAACTATTTTTATTAATTATTATAACCCCCATTATAACTTTTTATTATTTAGTACTCTATAACAACTAATTTATTAATACTTTTAACTTATTCTTAACCGGAGGACATCCACACAGTGATTCAATCATAAAATATTTTATATTTAACCTTATCCCTTTATTTAATTATATATGTGGGATTGATTACACTGTAAGAGATTATTTTTCAGGGAACCTTACGAAAAACCTATATGCCACCAAAGTCGGACATAAAGACATTACAAAAATACAAAATGTTCTAGTTGTTCATGAGAATAATGATGTTCTCTGAACCTAGTCAAGGAGTCATTATTAAAGTACTGTGAGTAAATTTCTTCCTCACATTCCCAAATTGGTATTTCAACATATTATGGTACTTCGTCCTGAAAAGGTAGTGGGCCAAAAGAATTTAAATATGGATCTATCATGGCATGAAATGACTCATAGTCATGTGAAGAGCCATTCATATTTCCCTCGAATATTCTAAAGAAAAATTTCGTGTAATAAACCATGAAAAGATCCATTGGCGCTAAGTGTTGCGAGCATGTGATAATTGGTGATATTGCCGATATCCAAAATCCTTTTGTATAAAATTCCTGATTGATGTGGCCATGGTTCTGTAAATCTAGGAAGTTGTAATAACCAAAGAGAGAATGGGTGAAAACATAGAGGACTAATACCATAAATGTTCCACCATTATTTAAACCATTCAGGTGTGGGGTCTTGTTCTTCAATTTGTGTCACTTGCATTCCATGGTATCTAAAAGAAAACTGCACATTATAGAAAAATGAGTTAGTTTTATTTTCAAAACACATACATGTATACCAGGCTTTCTCTTGGCGTTCATGATCTTCAGATCTCTGGAGGTTGGGTGGCAATAGGAGGTGATCAATGTAGATTTCACAGCAGATTAGATTTTCATCTGTATCTTTGTGTAATGTGAAATCAATATTTCTCAAATCTTGAAGAAAACTTAAAGCTTCAAAAGCTTCATCATTTCTTTGCATTTGATCATCCCATGAGAAATAATGTTGTCCAATTCCATGCCGATATTTGATTTCTTTCATTGGAAACCAATCTTCTTGATAATCGAGTAAAGGTTTCTGCAGATTCAAAGTGTGAGAACCATCAGCACATTCAATGTGAATCTCATTTTCTATTCTTCTTATGACATTACATCTGAGATTATTTACATCATTTATTTGTAAAAATTCTCGACTGAGAAGATCTGCAAAGGAATTCTTAACTCCAGAAATGAACTCTACATCAAAATGACACTAGGCCAATGTCATCATCCATCTAACCATTGATACATCTTCAAAGTTACATTTATGGATAGCAAACTTAAGGGCTTCGCAATCTGTTTTGACTATAAAATGTTTATAGATCACAAAATCTTTGAATTTGGCAATGCCAAGGCAGATAGCTCTAAGTTCTTTCTTTAGTTTGGACCAATCTTTTTGTGTAATTGACCACATTCCAAAGGCATACTGGCAAATTTCATATTCCATTTTCTTTTTATTAGGATCATGTTGGCAAAAGATTGCACCACATCTGATATCACTAGCACCTGTAATGATGGTTTTAGGCCATTCTTCATTGATTGTGCTTAAAGGAGAAATGTTCCTAATTTTTCCTCTAATTCTTCTGACTGCCTCTGTTAGATCCTCTATCCAAGGAATTGGATTTTTTTGCAATATTTTATTCAATAAGACTCTATCTTGGGCACAATGTCTGACAAATTTGGAGATGTAATTCAAACTACCCAGGAATCTTTGTAGTTGAGTTTTATCAGGGATTATGTCAGGAAATTTACCTCTGAAATCAAGACTATGTTGCATAATGTAATATGATCCATATTGAATCACATATCCCAAGAAATCTATCATAGTCTGAAATATCTTCATCTTTGAATTTGATAAAACTATACCTTTTTCTTTGACCCTCTTGTAGAATATATTGAGATGCTTTATATGACAGGGAATATCTGCAGAATGAATTAGAAAATCATCAATATATTTCTTCAAGAAATCATCCATAGCTTCAAAATTTTCATCCATGATCCTTTGGAAGGCAGATGGAGCATTTACTAGTCCAAAGGGCATAATATTCCATTCAAAATGTCCTTCTGGCACTGAAAAAGTTGTTTTCAACTTATCTTCTTCTTTTATCCCTACTTGTGAGAAACCAGAATTTAAATCAAACTTGGAAAAGATTTTTGACTGTGATATCTGAGACAAAAGCACTGAGGGCTTTGGCAAGGGATAAGCATCATAATCAGGAATATTATTCAAAGGCTTGTAGTTTACTATCAATATTGGTTTTCCTCTGATAATCTGTGTGTTTGTTGACATTAAATCCAAAACAAGCAATAGGGCTGTGAGATTTTCTGATCAAACCTTTTTGCAGTAAGGATTTTATTTCTTCTTTACAATACCTGAGTTGTTCAGAATTCATCGATATTGCTTTTGATCTTCTGAGTTTTCCATGAAATTCCTTTTTCAAAGGAAATTCTACTTCATGTTTATGAATATTCCAAAAGGAATTTGGATCTTCAGAACAACAAGATTTTAGCTTCTGACAGATCTCACTTATTTATTTTTCAAATTTTCCTTTAAGAATATTTTCATCAATCTTGAGCATTTCTTTCTTCTTTTCCATTTTTGCCAAGGTATTATGTAACCTATCAATTCTGCTCAATCTATTAGGAGAATTGGAATGAATAAAAGGACAGAAATAATCTATAGCTTTGAAGAGAAGGAAATATCCCCATTTCTGTGATTTTTCATCATAAGTGCTTCCATGTATTCTGAAATTGCTTAGGAAAGGAGTTCCTAAGTACATAGTACAATCAAGCCCTGTGACTAATGGAGCATGAACTTGAATTCCTTCAAATTGAGAAACGAAGACATCTATTATAGCTTCTTCTGTTGTCTTGATTTCTCCACTTGTAGTAACAACTCCTCGACACTTTATCTTTTGTCTTTGAGGATAAGGAATTACAGTGCCGCTTACTATGTTCAATCTTGAACCTGTATCAATTAGAACCTTCCACCATTCTATGGAAGAACCAATTCTGATTTTCATTTTTACACAGTACATTACATTTGCGTTCATTACATTCACTCCTAATCCAAATCTAGGATCTTCAAATCCTTCATCTGGAATTTTAAAGTCTTCATATTTGAAAATCCCTTTCATGGATCATGATATGGATCATGCTGGATTTTTGGTTCTTTTTGTTCTGTTTGTGAAGATTCTCCTTTTGCGGGTTGTGCATGTAAAGAATGTATATTGTGCCCCTGATGTGCTTCAATACATAGCCTTCTATTCTGTCTGACTTCTTTTCTAAGATCTTTGATAGCTTGACTAATTGTAGGAAGTGTTTGAGGAAGATCATCTTCAATTGTTTGTTGTTTAAATTATCTTGTTAGACCATCAATTGAAAATAAGGCTGCAGAAGGAATATAGCTATGTTGATGATTTATCTATGTCTTTTGTTGTTCTTGATATTGCTATGACTTGGACTGTTGAATATGGGTCATAAGCAATCCTTTATACGTTTCTGATTTTTGGATCAGCAGCATTAACCATTTGTGTAAAATAATTTCTAGAAAGCTCATCATGATCCAAGCTTTCATTTGATAGTGGTCTAAACATTCTAACTACATTACATTTGCAAATGTCAGGATCACTGCATGCACAGAGTTCTTGAAAACATTCATTACAGTGTGGATCTTTGCAATATTCAACTTCGGAATCTTCTTCTTCATAAACAACATGTATTTGGTCATTTAGATCATAATAATTTTCTGAATCTATTAATTCTTCACAGTTAGAAGGGAGATCAATAATATTAACCTTGCCAGATTTATTCTTATAGATAAATTGTTTCTTCTTACCAGATTGTTGTTTGTCTTTTTTCAATTTTGGACAATTTGAAGCAATATTTCCTTTTTCATTGCAATGGAAGCAAAATATTTGCTTCTGTTTTGGCCTATGATGAAACTAGTGTGTTTTTTTGTATTCTCTGGGAGGCCTTCTATTAATGACTTTTTGTTTTCTAGGGATCTAAGAGTTTTCTTAGAGTAAGCTTTCTTTTTAGAGTGATGACGATCATATCCCTCTAAACTTTTAGAGCCATGTAAATGTCATTGTTTACATAGTTGTTGATAGCTTTATGGTTTAGTGGAGCTAGTGGCAGCTCGAGCAACTTTCATTTGAGAGCAAAGTTCAACAATGACAGCTTTAATAGCTTGTCTTATAATACCAAACTTATAGGCACCAATCTTTCCAAGAAGCTTATTCAAAATGGCAGTAGTTACCCAATTTGGTAAAGAAGCAATGAAGATTTTTCCATTTTGGATCTAGAATCATGTCAGAAGAAAGAGTATGCAGATGATGGAGATATTCCATAAAATATTCATCAAAATGCTGCATATTAGTAAGCTTCATGGATTTAAGTGTGACTGCAGCAAGTTCATTATTGATCTGAGGATAACCACAAAAATTGACAGGAATGCCATGCATTAGGCAACCAATCATGTTATTCATAGGTAATGAAGTCTGTGGATCCATATATGTAGTATTATCTAGGTTCATTATTGCAGATGTTTCCCAAGAAGGAATGAGGATAGGATCATAATGAATTTCTGCTTTAAGCCAAGATCAAGGAGTCCTTCGAATCTACTGATGATTTTCCTAGTTGCATTTATTGGAGAAATGTCATTTGCTAAATATGTGTGGTAGTAGACCAACATGGAATTCAATGTAGACAGTGTTTCTGTTTCAGAACAATTGTCAATATTCCATGAATATGTGGAAGAAGTAGACAAATCTTTATGATATTCTGATTTCATGACATCCCTTTTATTAGGAGCAGGTGACCAACAAGAATTCTAAGAACTTATATCATTAACTTTAGGTACATTTGTATCTTTGGGTTCTTCTTCATCAGAAAGTGAAATCAGATAAGGAATGTCTTTTGCTATCTGAAAACTTTCTCTATCAAGAGGAGAAAAATTATTCACAAGAAACTCTAAATCTTCTAGAGTAGGAGGAGCAGAGGGAGCTGCTTCAATTTTTTTTAGCATTGTATCAGAACTGGAAGGCTTATCAGGATCATCTCCTGATTTCCACCACTCAAAAACTACCATTTTTGTCCAAGGCTTGAAGAGTTTAGATTGGAAAACATGCCAGGATTAGCCATAGGAGCATAAACAAAGGTAGTTTTTGGTTTAGAGAAAATGATATCACCAGGATTCTTCATTTTTTATTGAAGAGTAGTAGGAACAACATGGAAAGGCAATTGATCTTAAGGATCTGAGAAATAAGTAGTAGCTTTAAAAGTAGGATTAGGAGTGTTTTTCTTTTTCAAACTTTCAATAGAAGTAGAGACAACCCAGACTTGTTTCTTTACTATTTCAAGTGATGTTTTTAAGCTTGTCATCATATCCTGAGTCTTATCTGCTACTGAATGTACTTTGCCAATCCATTTGGAACTATCATTAATCCATTTTCTAAAACATCAATAGTTTTAGCAATAAGCAAATCATTTGATCCAAGATTTTTTATTCCATCTAATAATTGATCTCTGGTAAAATCTACCTTTTGAAGAATTTTATCAATTATTTCTTGGAACATTTTATTTTCTCTGGCTGCATATTGATGATTTCTTTCTAGATGTTTAATCAAACTATCTAGAGCAAGATTTTTCTAGTTTGTTGTTGCAACAGATTCCCTGTCTGAAAGATGAGATTGGTCAGAATGAAGTGGAAGTAACTTAAAAATCTTATCATCTTGTCTGATAACAATATTTTTCCAAGGAGGAATTGTTGAATCGGTGCTAAGAATAGTGCCATTTATTAATTCCCATTTGTGTTGTGGCACTTCTGTCTGTAAGCCTAACCCTTGCATCATATTCACTCTAAGGGTTTGATAGATGTGTTCTAACAAAAGCTGCCCTTTCATCTTGACAGACTGTAAATGTTTTGGAACATTTGGTTTTTGCAACATATTTTTATATTTATCATCCATGTTAGGGATGATAAGAGGTCCAAGAATTTCAACTGGAATTTCCTTAATCTTTGTTTTTATATCCTCACAAGATAGATTCTTGAAATTTTTAACCAAATCCATTTCTACTACATTTGTACTTGGATAATAAAATTCATAAAAAGAAATCCATTGGTTATTTTGTTCCATCCAAGTTTTCCAATTTTCATCATTGACTTTTTTATTGTTGACTTATCTTTTTTTTAATAGGTTTTCATTTCATCACAATATCTATACTCTTTCTGATGAGTATACAGATCCCAATTAAGCATTTTCTTATACCATTCATTTGAGGGATCATAAGGACTTATTCCTTTGTACATCTTAAGAAATTGAAGGATTTCTTCATCAAAAGGAAGTTGTATTTTACTAGGAATCTTATTCCTAGGATCCAATCTATAGTTGGGGATTTCTTCTGGATATCCTAAGCCTTTTGTAGCATATTTTCCGACTGATTGAAGCAAAAAAATTTCATGAGCTGAAAAAGGAGTACACTTTGTATATTCTTATGTTTGATTCCAAAACTAGGAACAAAACAAATCATGTTTATTCTCCTTCTGTCTTTATCATGTTCTTCTTTTTCATGGGGTTTTGGAAGACTAGGAGTTTGTTGACAAAAGTTAGGAGAACAATGAGGATGACTACATACAGATGGTTTTGGAAACTGTGGAATTTGGAATGTTGATTGCATATTGATTGTTCTAGGAGGAACAATATTTGAATGCTGAGATTGAAGAGTTTGTGCAATCATATGAAGTTTGGATCAGAAGTAAGATCATATGAAGGACTTGGCGATCCTTCAGGACTAGATGCAATAGAGGACATTTGTGGTCTCACTAAGATTTCAGATTTTATAGGGTTTTGTATAACAGGAGGAGGAGGAGTTCCATCATGCTCAGACTGTGCACACTCTGATTGGGGAAAGAAATGAGTTTGAACGAGACCATTATCTTCTCGAATAGAAGTTTGAGCAGTGATAGGTTGTGGACGGGGAGAAGTACGAATAGAAGCCCAATTTGTGACCCATTCTGTTGGTGGTTTAAGATCTCAATGAGATATCATTTGAGGAGCAACAAGATTTAAGCCATAGTCATGAGTGATTAGAGTAGTGAACTCAGAGGTTTCAAAAACTTGTTGGACAACAAAAGGAGTGGTCTTCTTATAAAATTTGATGACACATTGCCAATGAATAGCAACATTAGTGCTATTATCTTCAAAATCATCATATCCATGTGTTTAGATGCCGAGCATTAAAGCACTGATGGAATTAGGATCATCTAAGGAAATAGAAAAATCAAGAACACAGGACCAAGAAATTGGACCGTAGGCTAATGTTCCTTGACATCCTCCAATTAAAGCTTTATGAAAAGTTTTCTACCGGCGATAAAAAACACAAGAGAAGACAACAACATCTTGACCTTTTCTATGTAGTGGCTGAATTCCAATTTGGACATGACCAAAATGAGAAAAATTGAGAGCAGCGTTTAGTGCAGCTGTAAACTCGGATTGCTTCAAGATATTCATTTTTTGAAGCAGACAATTATTACTAGAGGTTTGTAGAATTTCTTCTTTAACCTTATATCTCCAGTACTGTATAGTGTCTAATAATCTCATATTTGTATAGACATCTTTGGGGTCTATTTTTGGTAAAGACCAAGAACCAGACTTATTTTGTTCATTTAATAATGTAATAGCTTTATCATGGATGACAGTGTGAAAACCAAATTGTATTCTTTCATTACATTCCTTCTCTTCTTCTTCTCTAAGAATTTCATCAAAACTTTTATCACTAAATTCATGAAGATAACTTCGGGATGGAGAAAAAGTATCCATAACCAATACTTTCTAACAACAGGAAGAAAGCGGAAATACTTTCAACCTCACTCTAATACCAACTACAAAGATTCTTGGGTAGTTTGAATTACATCTCCAAATTTGTCAGACATTTTGCCCAAGATAGAGTCTTATTGAATAAAAAATTGCAAGAAAATCCAATTCCTTGGACAGAGGATCTAACAGAGGCAGTCCGAAGAATTAAAGGAAAAATTAGGAATATTTCTCCTTTAAGCACAATCAATGAAGAATGGCCTAAAACCATCATTACAGATGCCAGTGATATCGGATGGGGTGCAATCTTCTGCTAACACAATCCTAATAAAAATAAAATGGAATATGAAACTTGCCAGTATGCCTGTGGAATCTGGTCACCTACACAAAAAAAAAAAAAAAAAAACAAAACAAAACAAAAAAACAAAAAAACAAAAAAAATTGGTCTAGCCTAAAGAGAGAACTTAGAGTTGTCTGCCTTGGCATTGCCAAATTCAAAGATTTTGTGATATATAAACATTTTACAGTCAAAACAGATTGCCAAACCCTTAAGTTTGATATCCATAAATGTGACTTTGAAGATGCAGCAATGGTTAGATGGATCATGACATTGGCCCCGTATCATTTTGATGTAGATTTCATTTCTGGAGTTAAGAATTCCTTTGCAGATCTTCTCAGTCGGGAATTTTTACTGAGAAATTATGTAAATAATCTCAAATGTAACATCATAAGAAGATTAGAAAATGGGATTCACATTTGAATGCTCTGATGGTTCTCACACTTTGAATCTATAGAAACCTCTACTATATTATCAAGCAGATTGGTTTCCAATGAAATAAATCAAATATCGGCATGGACAACATTATTTCTTATGGGATGATCAAATGCAAATAAATGATGAAGCTTTTGAAGCTTTAAGTTTTCTTCATGATTTGAGAAATCTTGATTTCACATTACACAAAGATACAGATGAAAATCTAATCTATTGTGAAATCTACATTGATCGCCTCCTATTTCCACCCAACCTTTAGAAATTTGAAGATCATGAACGCCAAGAGAAAGCCTGGTATACAGATATGTGTTTTGAAAATAAAACTAACTCATTTTTCTATAATGTGCAATTTTCTTTTAGATACCATGGAATGCAAGTTACACAAATTGAAGAACAAGACCCCACACCTGAATGGTTTAAAGAATGGTGGAACATTTATCGTATCAGTGCTCTATGTTTTTACCCAGTCTCTCTCCAGTTATTACAACTTCTTGGATTTACAGAACCACGGGCACATTAATCAAGAATTTTATACAAAGGATTTTGGATATCAGCAATATCACCAATTATCACATGCTTGTAGCACTTCGCGCCAATGGATCTTTTCATTGGTTTATTACAAGAAATATTTTCTTCAAAAGATTCGGGGGAAATATGAGTAGCTCTTCACATGACTATGAGTCATTTCATGACATGACATATCCATATTTAAATCCTTTTGGCCCACTACTTTTTCAGGACAAAGTACTGGAATATGCTGAAATACCAATTTGGGAATGTGAGGAAGAAATTTACTCACAGTACTTTAATAATGACTCCTTGACTAGGTTCAGAGAACATCATTATTCTCGTGAACAACTAGAACATTTTGTCATTTTGTAATGTCTTTCTGTCCGACTTTGATGGTAGACAGGTTTTTCGCAAGGTTCCCTGAAAAAGAATCTCTTACAGTGTAATCAATCCCACATATATAATTAAATAAAGGGATAAGGTTAAATATAAAATATTTTATGATTGAATCACTATGCGGATGTCCTCCGGGTTACCCGAAAGCAAGATTCTCTCATATCTGATGTAAGGATTTGATTTTGATGTAAAGTAAGATTCCGTCATCACAAAAACTAATTTATAACTAAATTCAAAATATTAAATAATTTATAACTTATTTGAGAATATGAAATAATTCAACACTAAATTTAGAATTCTAGATAATTCCTATCCCCCCTTT
>APFE030017529.1:28135-47671 GCA_000404065.3 Pinus taeda
ATATATATATAATTTGTTTTATATTTATTTAATTAAGATATTTTTGAATTTAGGTTTTTGTAATTATATTATATTAAGAAGAGCTTTTTTTCGGTATAAATCATATAGGAAAAAAAATTTGTCCACACATTTTTAACCAGTTAATGTGGTTTATCATCACCACAAGATGAAGATACAGATTTTTTGGTCTCTACATAGCTTTTTATTTAACCCTGCATTTTCATGTGATCGTGATAATACACCACACTAAATAGTTTAAAACACATCAACAAAATTAAGACATTCTTCAATTCAAAAAATAAAATAAAAACAAAAATTTTAATAAATTATCCAATAATTATGACTTAAATTAAATAGATTTCCTCTTTTAAACTTATAAAATTTAATTAAAACTTGCATTAAAAAAAGCATTTATTATTAAAACATGTACTTTAATTATATATAAATATAAAACTAAAGCTAAAGCTAAAGCTCAAGCTCACAAATTTATTTGGCAAGAGCTAACTAACCTGTCATAAAACATTAAATCCCTGATTCGCTGCATAACCCGATATAAATAACACGCGCGAGGTGATTAGATAAATAAAAAATAATGACAATGTGTTGTCGAGTTATCGAACATGCAGCGCTGGTTAGCTCTTGCCAATTTATTTTACGTTCAAATATTGATTTGTGTGTACGAAATCGTACCCTTTCTCCATTTACATGCTTCATATCCTTTTTAAGACGTGGCGAAATCATATGCATTTTGCATTGTTTTTGTTTGAAACTTTTGTGCGAAGTTACGAAATGGCAGGTAAAAGCATAGACGTGCAATTGTTTAAAGGTTGTTGGTGTTGGGTGAAAATGCTTAGTTTTTAACAAAAAGGTGGTTGGTGGTGGTTGTAAAATGGGTAGTCTCTATATATAATTTTTTATTAATTTATTATTAATATATAATTAAAATATTTTAAAATATTAAATTTATTTATACATTAAAATATAAATAAATAATAATAAAATATTATTTTAATCATCATCATATAACTCAATACTAATAAAATATTTATGTGAAAGAAAAGGAAAAACAACACTCAAACTTTTAATCTTAATCTCAAAAATCCTACTTAGTTCTTATAATCTTACAATTTTTTTACAATCCTACTTAGTTCTTATAATCTTACAATTTTTTTACATCATCTAACGTAAACGTAAATCTTGCTTATATGAAAAGTTGTCAAAAAGTTATGCTATAACTTACGGCTTCAGCAATCTAAACAATAATTTAATCGGTTGATTCCAATATTAATATATATTGATTTTGGCATTGATGAATTAAATTTATGGTACTAAAGTTTATTTAAATTTTATTTTAGAATTATTATAAATTATTTTTTTAATTAATATTATTATTTGGCTATAAACATGGGATATTGCAGTTAGTTTGTGGTCAAATCTATATTTATTTAGGGTTGAATAAAAATATTTGTAAATTTTTCATAGTTTTATTTTGCACATTAAAATTTAATATTTTTTTACAATATTTTAATCTAATTTTCTACCATCTTACAACATATTATTGTTCAATGCATAAATTAATGAGCTAAAAGTACAAATGTCTTCAATTAATATGTTAGAAGTACAAAGGTCTTATCATAAATTTGTATTCCTATATTAAATTAAATAAAGTGTAGTAGCTAGTACTAAGAATAAATCAATATACTAGTATAGCTAAGGCCTACTATGTAGTATATTAATACCTCTTATTCTGCTAAGGGATGAATTTATATATTATAAGCACAATTTATTGATATATATAATCATCATGATGCATATAAGCACTAACATGATAGAGTTGCACTAACATGATAGAGTTACAGTAACATGATAGAGTTACAGTGCCATTTGGTAACATATTCTAGCCATGAGCAAATTAATTATGGAGGTTGCAATATTGATCTACTATATTTGGTGACTCCACCCACGAGCAAGTTAATGGAGGTTGTAGATCTATTTATCTTCGGCTTGAAGCGATGACTCAAATTAATAGAAGAAATGTGGCCAGCAGAGAACCCATGCCGCTATATGTTAATTTTATATTTTAATATTTAAAAATATTTTCTAAATCTAAAATGATGTTTAACAATTAAAAAAAAATATTTAATAAAAAAAAATTTGTTATTAATAAATATTTTCTAATTAATAAAATATTATAAATGTAAAATTATATATATTTATAATTTATATATTTATAAATAATTAAATAATAATAAAAAGAAATTAATTAATAAAATTTAGTAATTTAATATCTTTTAATACTACATAGTAGTTATCGTAATATAACTTTTCGATCCTTTAATTTACACTTATTTTAAAGGTTAATGAATGTTTCAATCGACTTCATGATCAATGGAGTAAATTAATAATAAAATAACATATTTAACAATAACATATATTTTAATTTAACTATATTTAAACTAAAAAACAAGAATTATAAAACATCATTATATCTATTTTAATAAGAAATAAATAATAATAATAATGATTATAAATAAAATATAAAAATATAAAATTGAGTATTATTATATTTATTTTAATAAGAAAATAAATAATATAATATTAAAGACATAAATGATAACAAGGTAAGAGTTAGAAAACACATGTACACTTTTGTTTGAGACTAATTCAATGTCTATTCACTCTAGGTGAAGAAAATATACTTCTTAAGGTATGTCCACAAATTAAATTTGGAATGAAATTGTGAAGTGGTTGTGATCATTAGACTTTGTATAATCGTTTTTGCTAAGGCAAGAGTGGATGCTTCTATTCAATTAAACAAGGAGAAATATTGTCCATAGGCGATCGCGGCGGTGAGGCCCGCCAATTGACCGGCCTCCCCAATGCAAGGTCTCAAAAGGACAAAGCGGACCCAAGGATGCGGGCCCGCCAAAACAAACTTGCAGTCCAACACCGACCGTTGGATCTTGATCTGAAGATCCAGCGGATGAGAAACAAATCGGGTGGCCAACAAGCACACCTTTTAACAAATGTATCAGACCCGATGAACCCAATAGACCATAATCTATAATCATATCGGGTCCATTTTTTTACTTAACCTTCGATCACTTTAACCATCCAAAATCAACCATTTGCTTGCGATCCTGGAGAGGTCTTGTGAACAACTCGAAACATAACCCCTGTTGCGGACCCACCAACTTGCACGCAAAATCCTGGCTGTATATTATCCTCGCTAGATCCAATGGTAACGGATTATATCGCGTGGGCTAAGAGCACCGATAGTTAGCACGCGATGAAGGCCGTAATTCCTCCCCACCCTTAGCCATGTGTTGCATGGTGAGTAGGATCGCTCCCAAATGTGAAAAACCACTTCCATCTTGAAGCTCTTGCGATATACTAGAAACCACCACAAGGGCAGTAAATTTGCTCGCCTGAATAAAAGTTGGGGTTTTCTGTTTATTGAGAAAATTTGGGTTCCGACTCATGGGCCAAAGGGAGATGAAGATCCCTCCATCCATCCAACCCCTAGAGGCATCTGGTTTGACATTACCTGCATTAATGAGGCCGACATGGACTTGCAACCTAAAAAGGATTTCACTTATGTCAAAACACTTCATAATGGAACCAGAATAATTGGACTCCGTCACTATGGCTCTGTGTCAGCAAATACTATCTCTTGATTTTCCTGATACTGTTTTCGGTCGCTGAGGGTCTTGGATGAACACCCTCCTTCAACCTGTCATCTGATATCTCCTCTCACCAGCCGCAGAAATCAATATGCTTATTTCATACCCCCTCATTGGCAAGCTAGTCCGCCACTTTGTTGGCTTCCCTACGAACATGCACCAACTTGAGGGTTCTCAGCATTCTTAGGTGCGCTTGGATTCTTTGGTAGACTTGCAGAAGCCGCCAATGTTCTGAGATTTTCTCAGGAGCAGTGCCAACATTTATCCTCTTCACTGAGTTAATGACTAGTTCTGAATCAGCCTCAATGATGACATTTTGAATGTTGTACTTGAGCATTATTTCCAGGCATAATTCCATTGCCATGAGCTCAGCCATATTGTTAGTTTCTTTGCCTAGATAACTATGGAAGATGACCTGCATGTTTCCTTCCTCATCCCTCAAAACCCCTCCATAACCAGCTTCTCCCGAATTCCATTTTGAAGCCCCATCTATGTTGAATTTTAAAAAACCATGAGAAGGGGGTCACCAAGAATACTTTTATGTTGAGGTTTTCTTGATAATCTGCATAGAACCCAGAGGGGGAATAACCTTGAGCTCTAACTTCTTCAATATTTTGGCCTTTCTTTGTTCAATGGGTTTATCTGTAGCTTCTCCTCCCAGGATATGCACCGTTTCTTTGAGTTGTTTAAGGACTAGTTTGAGGATGTTGCTCACCGGACTCGCTTTCTTCTTGAAAATCCTATTGTTGCGCTCCTTCCAGACATTCCAGATTAGCAATCCTAGGGTCAGCATCTAGGCGAAGTTTATGATCTCATTATCCGAGAAATTTTTCCTCCAATTCTTCAAAGTTGTGATGATGTCATTAGCATCTCTGCCTGTCTGCTCAAAGACTTCTCCAACCTAATTCCAAAGTGTTGTGGTGAAAGTGCAGCTATTCAAGAGATGATTTGTAGTTTCTTCCTATTGTCTACATAAGTGACATCTTGAGGGGCCAACAAAGCCTTTTTTTTTAAGATTATCCCATGTCAGAATCTTGCCCTGGTGAACCAACCATTTGAACAGTTTGACTTTCATCCAATGAGGATCTTCCTAGATTTCTTTCCACGTCTTATCTATGTTTGGAAGGTTAAACCCTGCATCTATCCTTTTGGCTTCCTTGAGGTTGAAGAGACCTGCCTTGTTCTTTCCCCATCTTAGTTGATCATCCAAATTTGAGTTTAAGATTTGTCTCTTGTCTAAAATACCTTTAAGGGTTATAGCCTGAGTTTGCAGCATGCCCATTTCTTTGTAATCTGGAAGTTTCCATGTTCTCCATTTTCCATTGTTCTTTGATTGGTCCCAGTAGTCACTTACCCACCTTAGTGCTTTGTTGGTGGTATCAGTGTGAATGTCTGCTAATTCTTCACTTCGGAGATTGTTCTCATGCTGCCAATTATCCTCCTAGAACCAAGCCATGTTTCCATTTCTGATCTCCCAGAAATTATGATTTTGGACTAGGGCCCTATTCTCCCATGCCCTATTCCAAATTGCAGAACCTTTTACTTGTCCTGTAATTCTGATTAGATTCTTCTCCTACCATTCCCTAGCATATTTTTGTTTCCAAAGTTTTTCCCAGGGGGCTTGTATTTCTTTAAGCCATTTCTACCAAATTTTGGCTTCAAGAACTCTATTTAGAATTCCTGGGTCAAGCCACCATGGGACTTAGGTTTGCACACTCTGTCCCATGCCACAAGGGCCCATTTCTTCTTTTCTTCACCTTTCCCCCAGAGAAAGTCTCTCTGAATGTTTCGTATATTATTAACTACACCAGTTGGTGCTGGAATGGCAGATAGCATATAGATAGGGATACTTTGGAGGATAGCCTTAGTGAGAACCAGTCTCCCTACTAGATTTAGTGCTCTATTTGTCCGTTTGCTAATTTTGCATTTTAGCTTATTAAGAATAGGTTCCCAGATATCTTTGTGAAGCGGTTTGTTAGTAAGAGGAACTCCCAGGTACTTCGTAGGCAGTGACTCCCTTTGAAAGCCCAAGATTTTGGAAAGATTTCTTTGTATTGAAATATCCGTATTGAAAAAGAAAATCTTTGATTTAATAAGACTTACCTTTGTGCCTGCTGCCCTAGCAAACTCACTCAGAATCTGTTTGAATGCTTTGGCTTCCTTGACAATGGGTGTGCCTTGAAGCATGGTATCATCCACAAATTGTTGATGTGTCACCGTGTCCCCACCTTGAGTGAGTCTCAGACCCTGAATTCTCCCTTCCTCCTTAGCAGCTTTGATAGCTTTCCCTAACCCTTCCATCATTAGAATGAAAAGGAAAGGAGAAAGAGGATCGCCTTGTTTGAGACCTCTAGAAGGCTTGAAGGTTCTTAAAGGAGAGCCATTGAGAAGAATTGAACAATTGGCAGTTGTAATCAGCGCCATAACCCATTTAATCCAATTGTGATCAAAGCCATAGGCTTTTAATATTTCTCTTATGTACAACCAGCTAAGCTTGTCATATTCCTTTGCTATGTCCAGCTGCATAATCATTCCTGCCTGTTTGTTGGTAATGAGTGAATGAACCATTTCATGAGCTTGAATAATATTGTCTAGAATTTGTCTTCCTTCCACATAGCCTGTTTGCTCCTCTAACACTAGGGTTGGGAGGAGAGGTTTGAGCCAGTTGGCAATGACTCTGGATATAATTTTGTATATCACATTGCATAAAGCTATAGGTCTAAATCTGTCTAGAGAGGTGGCCTTTTCCTGTAAAAGTAAAAAAGGCGCAAGTATATTCTTAAAAACTCACTTTGAGTCATTTCTAGAAGCTTCTGGAAGGAATCTTGAGGTGGCAAGTTCACTCCCTTAAGGTTCATGCTCCCATACCTTAAGGAGCTAACCCCTTGATGTGAGGAGCTTATCCCTTTGAAGGAGGACTCTATCCCTTCATAGGTGGACCTGTAACCTCCTTCCTCTGCACTATAAAATGAAGCATTGGGCTAGTTACTGGAGAGGTTGAAAGCTGAATATTTTTGAGGTGAAATGTTGTTGGAACTTAGTCTTTGTAATTGAGCTTTTATGAGGAGGGATTACATACCTCTTTGATCTCATTTGGAAGAGTGTGAGGCTTGTCAAAGGAAAGGAGATTCATGTTTCAAACCCTGGGAAGAGCTTGTTCAACATCAAGGCTGAAAAGTTTGTAAGGTTCTTCTACTTCAAAGTTAATACAAACAAGTTTGTTTTTCTCAATAAGCTGTGTTTTATGGTTTATTTATGGATTCCTTGATCGCCATAATGAACATGATTTATGATATTAGTTATGCAAGTGTTATTTGATGTTTGCTTGTTGTGATTGTAGGTTCTCAAAAAGAAACTCTTTTGGATGATTGAAGGATGGCTGCTACAAACTAGCGTTGGACTTAAGGTAGGGTCTAAACACTTCTATGGTTTTTGTTTATGAATCGTATATGTTTAGAGAAAGATAGATTTGTTTGTCCTGCTTGTTGCTAGATATCTTTTGATACTAGGGAGATCGGCCTTGTCCGCAAGATTGATTTATCTGGCCAACAAATTGGCGACTCCACTGGGGAACTGAATTTGGTTTTTGGTTTTCCTTTATCTTTGACTTGAGAAACTTGTTCTCGTTTCTGGTTTTTTCTTGATGTATGTGGGATTAGGTAGTTTTTAGGATATGGATTATTTTTTGTTTTTTTGAAATTTTTAGGGGACCACACTTTCTTTTTACAGACAATGCGGGCATCTCCGTACTTTTCCTTTAGTACACAGAGCGGTACCGCATCTAGTTCTTTTGGAAGCCTACGAACCCTGTGAATTTTTTTGAAAAACCTAAAATGTTTTCTTCCAGTTAAGTTTAAGTTTCATTTATGAATTTTAGTGTCTACCCAGACCTATATGTGTTCTATCAAAAATCTCTTATGAGTGAGTTCCATTGGTATTTTTGTTTTAGATGATTTTTTAGAAGTTTTGCATGCCTGGATTGGTTTTCACCTGGTCTCTATAGTGACTCAAATATTAGAAGCCTAAGAAACCTAGATTACCCTGGTGTCTTTTTGTCTTCTTGATGAGTCTGATTGGTTTTTGAAATTTGTCCTTTGTGAGAAATAGATTTCGTTTTCTCTTTGCAAATCTTTGAACGAACTTGGTTATAAGTTTTGAATTTCATTTTTTAAAAGAAAACATATTTGGATGTTTTTTGATTGATTTGTTATTCTGAATGAATTAATCCTTAGTTTGCTGAATAACTAAGTAAAACGTCCTAAAAAAGAATTGAAGCTTTTATACATTAGGTTTTTAGAAGTTTTTAGATCTCAAAATTAGTTTTTGTCGTTTTGAGTGTTTTCTAGAACTTGTAGAATCTTTTTTGAAAGAATTTGTTTTTTGTAGTTTTGAGTTTTGAAACGGAAATGGATTTATTGTGAGCATAATTAGTAGTCTCGTTTTGAGTTCTTATTGAAAAAGACAAAAATATTTTCTTTTCATGTACATGTTGAAAGAAAGATTTGCTTTTCAAAGAATTGCATTCTCGAACTCTTTCTTTTAGCTAGAAATTCATTGAAAGAAAAACAGATTGTTTATCATTCTAGGTGCATTTTTTAGTGTTTTTGGAGTCGAGTCTTCGCACCATCAAAGTTTCATTTCCATACCTATTGACTTAAGAAACAACCTATAAAAGTAACGCTTAATTAAAATTGATCTAGCAATCTTTTTTATTTCTAGGGCTCTTATCACCAATATAGCTTAGGCTAGTATCTTGGAGTAGGGAGTAATTAAAAAAACAAGTAGCTATATCTTGTGGTAGGAAATAAATCCAATTGTAATTAATACATTCTGGGAAGCTCCTCTTAAAGGAGTCAATCACGGGATCATGTCCAAACCTTTGAGACAATCAAGTCTATTTCATTGGGAAAGATAGAAGATTTGCACGTATTATAAACGGTAAACCTCAGATTAACCATTGTCGAGGAGCCTGGGGTCACTTGTTGGTAAACCTCGGATTGATCATGTCGAGGAGCCTTCAAGGGGATTGAGCTTTGTTACTCTGCCCTTGCACGTAGATCAGATCGTAGACTGTTCCCCCAGTTGTATTTGTTACCGTTGGTAACCTTAGTGTCCATAAACTTAATATTATTTCCTAATGTGAAAATGAAGGACAGGTCTCACTGTACCTAGAGTAGACGTTGACTAAATTCACTTGGACTCTCTGGGGGGTTCTCTTTACTCGAGACAGTTTTGTGAAGAAACTTGTGCCAGTCTGTTTCATTAAGCAGGTTGTCGGGGTAACTGTTCCAACCGCCCTTTCTGTATTAAATTCTACAACGTTGGATTTCATCACCAACTAGTGTTTTTAGTACGGGAAGTTACTGTTTGTGTGTGGTTTGAACTCTTAGATTTTTTATGTGTGTGATTCAATTTTTTGTTTCTTTATAGACTTTAGGTGGTTTTATTGAATTTTTTCTTTGTTTGCATGTGGGTAATTAAATATTTAATCGTGGCTGAATTACTGAGACAATCTCGTAGGCTTCGGGGGCAACCTCCTGAGTATACACCAAGCCAGCTTAAAGGGCTACGAGCTCTTGTATCACCTAGTGACAGTAGAGTTGGGTCACCAGAAGCCAGAGAATCATCCTTAATTGTTCATCCTGACTATCAAGTACAGACAACAGAGTATATTCCTGAGCCAATTTCACTTTCCGAAGTTACTGGTAGTATTTCTCGTACTAGTGGATTAGCTGAAGAACCTGAAACTTTTGAGCCTGGAACTAAACTTGCTGCTACTCCATCTTCAAGATTTGCTTCTCCAACTTCTAGTGGTCCTGGTTCACCCATGGTAGGAAATATCATTACCCAAAATCTTCCTTCTGGCCTCATTTCTATTGAAGAACTTGTTAGCCCGAACGAAGATATAAATCTTCCTGAAAATCAACCAACTTTAGAACTTAGGCAGTGTGAATCAATTTTCTATAGTCCTTTTAGGAGTGACGCTTGGTATGTATCATTGACAATTATTTTAGAAAACCCAGGCCTTAGTTTTTTACCACCTCGAATTCCTTTTCATCCAACACCCAGAGGCTATTATCCTCCATTGAATATGTTGAGACAGTCATCTATGTTTTCCCAAACACCGGAAACATTTTTATATGGCGGTCCTTCTGTTCCTTTAGGGTACCAGTCACTCACTAGTACTTTTTCAGGAGCATCTCCTCAACCAATCGGACATGACATATCAACTGGTAGTAATGGAACTCAACCGTTGAGCGCAGAAGAAATCCTTGCGATGTCTGGTAGTATTCCAAATCCACAACCTCAAGGTAGTCAATTACCGCCTAGGGGGCAACCCCAAGGTAGTCAGTTACTGCCTGGAGGGAAACCTCAAGGTAGTCAATTACCACCTGGGGGGCAACCTCAAGGTAGTCAATTACCACTTGTGGGCAACCTCAAGGTAGTCAGTTACTGCCTGGGGGGCAACCTCAAGGATAGTACATACCTTCGGGATAGTACATACCTCAAGGTCAACCCCAGAATCAGTACATACCTCAAGGTCAACCCCAGTATCAATATATACCTCAAGTTCAACCCCAGTTTCAGTACATGCCTCAAGGTTATCAACCTCAAGGTCAGTACCCAATTCAAGGTTTCCAACCACCTTCTAGTCAACCATTTGTACAAGGAGCTGGAAATGTACCACTTAATTATCAGCCCTACGCTCAACCCGGTTATGGTCCTCCATATGCACAACTTTTTATGGGTCTATACCCCGGAATGAATATGATGTGGGATCCATCTCAAATTCAACAGACTATGTAACCAAATGTGCAGTTATCAAGTCAACCTGGACAACCTTTAGTTGCTGGTCCAACCCAACAACTTGTCCAGCCTACTGTTCAAACTTCTACACCTGGTTCAGTTTAGCAGTCTAGGCCTAGTTCACCTCGGACTCTGCCTCAAACTACTTCTACAACTACTACAGCCTCTGTTCAATCCACACTTGTTTTTGGAGTATCGGTAGCTCCAGTTTCTACTGTTGTTGTATCAGTGCAAACTCCTTAGACCTCTTTACCACAGTCAGGACCCACAGTTCAGACTTCGGTCCAGATGCCTGTAGGACAAGCTGGTCCAAGTACGGTTGTCACAAGTTAACCACAATTCACTTATCAACTGTACCAGGGATAGTACCAATTCGGTCCTACTATACAAAACCCAATCTATCAGTATCAACCGTACCCTGGCTATACTTATCAACAGTCTCAGCAACCCCAGTTTGGTCTAGTTAATCTTGGTTTCCTTGGAGGTTATAATATTCCTAATACAAATCCAATTCCAGGTTATCCTGGATATCCTCCTCCTGGGGCTGGTCTTTTTACCCAAGGTTTTCGAGACCCTAACCATTAGTTGCCATTTATTGCAACTTTGGATTTACCTGATTTGTCGCACCTTATGAATGATCCAATTTACTATCTTCCATATTAGTTGTCAATGCCTAATAAGTTGCCCAATGATATCCCGAAGCTCGAGGGTAAGTCAGGAGAAGATCCGTCAAATCATGTGATGACTTATCACCTCTGGTGTGCATCTAATTCCATTATTGATGACTCAATTCGCTTACGTATTTTTCAACGAACTCTAATTGGTCTTGTTGCCAAATGGTACATTGAGTTACCATGAGGCTCTTTTTATAATTTTAGTCAGTTAGCCACTTCTTTCTTAACTCATTTTCAATTTCCTGTCAGATACAACAATGGCACAGAATTGTTAACTTCATTAAAACAATCTATGTCAACATATATTTCTGATCATATCCATGAATGGCGACGTAGAAGGCGTTTAGTGAAAGTTTTTATTCCGGATCAAATTTTAGCGGAATGGTTCGTAAAATCATTATTACCTAAAATCATTGAATATGTAGCTAAGGCAGGAGTTGTTACTGAAGAGCAAGTAATTTCTCAGGCTCAGTACCTGAACCTTGTCTATACATAGTCAAGTACTTTACATGAAAAAATCCCCAACCTTCCTAAACACAATCAAATAATTGCAGCTCCTTCAGTGTCTCATGCCACTGATGGTATGATTGGTTCAGTTAGTACTAAAAGCAAGAAGAAATCTTCGAAGAATTCTTCTCATATTATAACTTTACCAGATTCCCCGATAGGAGACTCTTCCGCTAAAATTCCTACCGATATCCATGTCGTAGAATCATCTATGGCCAAATCAAAATCCAGTGGTAAAAAGAAGGGGAAGAAGAAAAATAAACAAAACTCAAAAGAGAAAACAGATAAAAATGAATCTACTAACGAGAAACGTAAACCTCGCTATCCTTGTCTCATTTGTGACGAGAAGCATTTTACAAGAGATTGCCCACATCGAGCAGAGGTTTCGAAAATCATTAAAGGTTCTCAAATGCCTACTATCTTGAAGGATCCTTTTCCTAATCAAGATAGTAAGATGATTGGTTCTTCCTCAAATGCCTCAGAAGAACCCATTATGATGATGTCTCATGTCAGGATTGCGAAGCGATCACAAGATTATGGTAGTAAAAATCTTGTTGGTGGTAAAGAAGAAGAATCTTCTAGTTCAAACCCATCAACTACAACTCCTCCTAGTTCTGATCCGCTACAGATCGAGAAATATAACCCTGACTTAGTAATCAAACCGCCTGTGAAAGGTATACTTTGGAAATCACCTTTCAATCCACATGCGAGAGCTGCTCAGAATTATAACATTGTTGAAGACTTAGCTATTTCCCCTTCAAAAATGTCGGCTTTGGAGGTGCTACAATCATGCCTGGCACAACGTAAATTACTATTGTCTGCTATAGGAGCTATTGATATTCAGGATTCGAACCTAATAATATTCGACTTAGAGAATAGTACACTACGCCTACCTCATCAAATAGATTTCCATATTCCAGTGTTTGTCAAAAACAGACCTTGCTTTCGGGCTGTGATTAATGAGGGAGCTTCTACATGTATTATGTCGATCCAGTGTTGGAAATCGCTTGGTTCTCCTACACTCAATCAATCTCCGACGATTCTAAAGGCTTTTGATGGACGAGGTTTCCATCCTTTTGGCATTTTGCAGGATTTACCTCTAGGGGTCGAGGGCAAAACTGTAAATCTAGATGTGGAAGTGGTTGATGCCCCTCTAGATTACATCATTCTCTTGGGTCGCAGTTGGTCTTAAGTTATGGCTATTATTGTTTCATCGGTCTTTCGGCTTATCAAGTTTCCTCATAATGGAAAGATTGTTACGATAGACCAGCTGACATATTTTTCATCCGACCCAGCCTCTTCAGTAGTATTCAGCATGTCAGTAAAACAACTATCCCTTACAAGGATGTTGGGGTAGGTTTGATTAAAGATTCTGGTTTACTAGGAACTTTTTCCTTCCCTCCTCCTAACGTATCACCTTCTATTGCAACTATTCATATGATTTCATCGAACACTATTGCTTTTGATGATCCTTAGATCGTACCTTCTGATTTTGAGATGGATTCATTTGGTAATGCGATGCCTTTAAGTCCCTTTGAAATCGCATATCAGGCTGTACAGTCGTTTTCTGACTCTTGTTCAATCGAAACTGATCCAATGAATGTGGTCCATGGGGAATCACTTTCGATATCAACCTCAGCCTCAACAACATTTTCTGATCCTATTTATACTGATGAGCAGATTCGTGAACTTTTGTCTGTTGATGATTTACCATGGGAAGATCTTCATCATCGATCTTCATTTTTACCTGAGCTTGATCATTTTGAAAATGATTTTTCATCTATTTTTACTACTGACTATGTCAAAGAACCAAAGAATCCATTGCAACATCCTGATTCTGAGTTAAATTTGGGAAATATCTCTCGAACGGTTCCTATTGACATTTCAATTAAACCTAGAATTATTGAAAACATTCATATAGGTGCCTCCTATACGGACGATGAAATCCAAACTTATAAAGCCCTATTTCAAGAATTTCGTGACATGTTTGCCTGGTCATATGAAGAAATGCCAGGAATCGATCCATTAATTGTTGTCCATGAAATTAAAACTTACCCGGATGCTAAACCTATCCCGTAACATTTGCATCAGATACATCAAAGAAAAGCTGCTGCTATTAAAGCTGAAGTTGAGAAATTACTTCGTGCAGGTTTCATTTATCCAATTCCTTTAATGGATTGGGTATCGAATTTTGTTCATGTTAATAAAAAGCAAGGAACGATAAGAATATGTATCGATTATAGGGATATTAATCGAGCTTGTCCTAAAGACAATTATCCAACCCCCAATATTGATCAAATTATTGATGATTGTGCCGGCAGTGAAATGTTCTCCTTTATGGATGGTTTTTCTAGTTACAATCAAGTGAACATATTCCCTGTCGATCAACCTAAGACGTCTTTCATTTGTCCATGGGGGACATTTGCTTATTGCAAATTACCTTTTGGCTTGAAGAACGCTGGAGCAACTTTTAAAAGGACTATATCTTACGCATTTCATGACATCAAGCACATTGTGCATCCTTATCTCGATGATTTATCTGCCCATTCATTACGTAGAGCCGATCATCTCACTCATTTACGAGCAATCTTTAAGAGATGTAGGCATTATCGAATTAGGCTAAATCCACACAAATGTGTATTTTGTGTAGAAACGGGTCGTTTACTGGGATTTGTTGTTTCAAAAGCTGGCATTTGTGTCAATCCCTTGAAGGTTGAAGCTATTGTCCAATTGCCTCCTCCTTCGACTCTTCGCCAACTCCAAAGTTTGCAAGGGAAAGCAAACTTTTTACATCGTTTCATTCCTAACTGCGCCAAGATAACGAAAGGTTTTACTAGGTTGTTGAAACAAAATACTCCATTACTTTGGGATGAGATAGCTGACAAATATTTTGATGCATTTAAGCACGTGTTAACCCATGCAACGTTACTGCATCCTCCCAATTACAACCAGGATTACTTTTTGTACCTCGCCGCTTCTCATTCCACCATTAGGATGGTTTTAGTTTAGGAAGATGAATTCAACAGTGAACATGTGATTTACTATCTTTGTCGAATTCTGAATCTGACTGAGCTTCAGTATTCGCATGTGGAGAAATTGGCCTTGGCAGTTGTTCAAGTTGTCCAAAGACTTCGTCACTACATCTTATTACGCAAAACCACTGTAATTTCTGACTATAACCCTATGATGTATATTTTGACCAAACAGTTGATAGGGGGCAGGTATTCTAAATGGATAGTTATCCTGCAGGAACTTGACTTGGAATTTGAAAAATCCAAGGCAAAGAAATCTTTGGTTTTTACGGAACTGATGTGTGATTTCCAACGTACTGATATTGAAACTATGGCGGAGGAACCCATTGCAGACGAACCCTTGTTTCTTATCAGTACTCTTGATCCATGGTATGGAGATATTATTGTTTATCTCCAGACCCAATATTTTCGGCCTGAAATCTCACGATCTCAACGATGGAAAATATGTTTCCAATCCCAACAATACAATATTATTGGTGATACACTCTATCGTCATGGGGCGATTTCTGTTTTCCGACATTGTCTAACTCATGAAGAAGCTAGAAAGGTTCTAAATGACGGTCACTCTGGAGCATGTAGCAGTCATATGTTTGGGTATGCCACAACCCAAAAGATATTGCGCGCTGGTTATTTTTGGCCATCCTTATTCAAAGATTGTATCTATGTAGTTTGGAAATGCCACAATTGTCAAATTTTTGATCGTAATATGTGTGCTCCAGCCGCTCCTCTCCACCCTATAATTGTCGTCGGTCCTTTCGCAAAGTGGGGTATCGAATTTATTACATGTAACCCTAACTCGGCCAGGGGGCATGCGTATATCATCCTTGCAATAGATTATTTTACTAAGTGGGCCGAAGCGATGCCTACATTTTCGGCAGATGGAAAAACTGTTGCAATTCTCATTTTCAATCATATAATTGCTAGATTTTGTGTTCCTCAAGCTATTATTACTGACCATGGGAGTCATTTTCGAAACATCATGATGACTGAACTGAGAGATCAACTTGGCTCGCGTCACAATAGTTCTACTCCATATTACCCACAAGCTAATGGTCTGGTTGAAGCTATCAATAAAGTTCTAGTCACTATGATCCAATAAATCTTTGGTATACATAGGTTGAATTGGCATAACATGCTATTTTCAGCGCTTTGGGCATATCGAACCTCAGTAAAAACATCAACTGGTTTCACTCCTTTTCAACTAGTCTACGGTTTGGAAGTAGTGTTACCTATTGAATGTGAAATTAAGTCATTGCAAATAGCCATAGAATTACTCCGAACACTTCTGAAGAGGAGAAACATTTTTTGTACTTAGCTCAGCTAGATGAGAATCGACGCAATGCTGCATTAGCAATCGAGGCTCATGCGAAACGAATAAAAGCTCAGTACGACCGAAATGTTACACCTCATAATTTTTCAGAAGGAGACCTAGTTTTACTATACGATCAAGCAAACGATAAGCTAGGTGCTGGGAGATTTGTACCTATGTGTCATGGTCCTTATATTGTTAAGCGAAAGCTGGCAAAAGGGGCCTATGAATTCGTAGATTTTAATGATGTCTCTTTGGGTAAACCCAGAAATG
The DNA here is from genome assembly GCA_000404065.3 of Pinus taeda. Classification (NCBI taxonomy): domain Eukaryota; kingdom Viridiplantae; phylum Streptophyta; class Pinopsida; order Pinales; family Pinaceae; genus Pinus; species Pinus taeda. Next base: position 44,421 of record APFE030017529.1, read on the forward strand.
AGCTTTATCTAAAGAGGTATTATGCTTAAATTTTGGTGTGGAGATTTTGGTTAGATTAGTTTCTTTCTAGCTGGTGTGTTTTACATTAGAAAAGTGTCCCTAGTTTAGAGAGTGCTTTTATCATTATTCCTGCTTATCTTGATTTTACTCTTGATATTGCAGATGTCGACGTCTCTTCAAACATACATTGGTTTTGTTGATGGTGCTTGCCGTAATACACGGAACATTTCTTCTACAACTTGGGTTATCTATTCACCCTCTGATGAGTTAGTATCTATGCATGGGGTAAGCCTCAGTCAAACAACGAATAACATTGCGGAGTATAGTGCAGTGATTGAGTTATTATCTGAATCCATTTCATTTGGGATTCAAAGTTTGATTGTTAGGTTAGATTCTGAACTCGTTGTAGCTTAACAAGGTTTATGCCATTAGAAATCCAGTGTTATTAAGATTATTTTTTAGAGTTCGTCTCTTGGAACATGAATTTGATTACATTGAATATCAACATATTCCAAGATATTTAAATACATTAGCAGATGTAGTTGCTTCTCGTATGATAAATAGACATTTGCAATAATCAAAACAGTAAATTTATAACATTCCATAACATGTTTCACAAGATAGCCAGTAATAGTGATCTATCATAGCATAGAAATGTGTCAAATATACATCGTCTTGGATCATAGGTTGAAAAATATCTTATGATCGGCAAAAATGATAGTACAAAAAGACATAAAATGTCTTATGAGTCTACAAAAGTGATCATCCTATCCTTGGTGATGATCATGATAAGAAACCACTGCTCGGGCCACCCTACAAAGGAACCTCCTAAAAGGTCCTGGAACCCCAATCACATATCGCTGTAACCTAAGTGGAATATCATCTATGCCAGTCTCTAGAATATTTGCCGTCACATGCATGATTCTCCAATTCGGTCAGGGTCTCTGTAGATTGGTCCTGTGGGGTCGATACTATTGCAGCTGGGTGTCTCCTCTCATAAGGTTGGAGAGCGGCTGGTCATCGTGGACCCACATCTGCATTTAAAACTTTTTACTGTCAGTTTTGGATGATTTAAAAAGAAAAAAAATTAGATAAAACTTCGAAAGTGTTGAAAATGATTTACCTGAATCATCCCATTGCTCTCCTAGTGGAAGAATCATGTGTGGGTCATCACGATAATCCATCCCAGCATATGGAAAATCCTGAATCACGAAAAGTTGGTTTCTCAGCCAACGAAAATATTCAGGCGGAAATCAAACAACCTCTAAACCCTCCTCAGGATGACGGGCCATCACTGCAACCCAATGCATTATCCTAGGCTCTCAAGGAAGACCAGCCTCAATAGAAAGATGTTGTGGGACCAACATAGGGACCCTCTCTAGACCAAAGCTCACAATGAGGAAACCGTATCCAAAGTTTTTTAGTTTTTCATTCTTTGCTCTAGTCAGTTGGCCTTTTACATTTGCGAACACAGCTTCGCACCAGTTGAAGATGGTACGTCGATAACAGTTTATTGTCATTCGCATCTGGGATCTGGTAGCTACATGTAATGCTACATTCCCGCATAGTTTGGTGATAGTGAATGCAATAACCTTAAGTTCAGGGCGGTTGATAGTTTTAATATCGATCCGTTTGTCCTCTGTTTGATCATTGCAAAACTCTAATCGGAGACTAGTGATAGACTGACCAATTGGCCTAGTCCCGAAAAGAGATAATCATTCACCTCTCTTGGGAAAACCAGTCAAGAAATATACGTCCTCTAGCTAAATTTCGAGTTGGTGGCCACCAATCATGAAACACTGGTCCTGTATGTTCCACCTGTCTACCTGCCATTGCAAGAAGTCTACTTGGGCCCTCATGCCTGGTATGTCACAAAATTTAAACAGTTTGCATGCTTTCAATGCCTGCATTGTGGGTAGATGAATTAATGCAGTAAGGTCCACATCCTCATGCTCGAATTCCTTCCAAAGAAGCATTTTGTATGTCCTACAATGCAAAGAAGACATATTAGAACAATTTAGTTTGAACTTTTTTGGGCGGAAATGGAGAAATTTGAATTTTTAAAATCCATTTCGCGGGGTCCACACCCGCTAGTTACAGACAGTGCATACAGTTCGTACGTGTCGTAAGCAATAGGTGCGGACCCCATGACTTTTTCCTTTGTACAAAAAATTTGGGGTCCGCAGGGGCCACATGTTGCACCTGTGGACCCCTGCGAGCAGATTTCTAAACCAATTTTTCCCTTAAAAATCAAAATGAAAGCCCTAAAATGAAATATAAACGACTGAAATGCAAGATAAGGATGATGTGGATTAACTGGAGCTGACGGTTTTCGATTCCAACAGACGGATTTTCTGCAATCTTCATAGGAAGTTTCTTACCCAAAAGCTCTCACTTCTCACTCTGAAATCAAATGGTAAAAATGAATTTACAAAAGCCTTTTTTATAACCTTTTTTGAATAAATGAATTTTTAATTTATTTATTTTTCACTTTAAAAAGGTAACTTTTTGATACATTTTTATTTATCTTAAACAAGTATGAGTAATGTTTTGCGTTTTTGTGCAGAATATTGGATTTTTTAGGGAAAATTGATCATTTTCAACAAAGAGCATAATTTTTTCACTTTTTCAGACTCTTCCAAAATTTACAAAAAAGCGAAACATTGGAGTCCTCTTTAAGCTCTTTTTTGACTCGTAAAATATGAAAGATTGCCGAGTTTTCCCTTTTTAACTCGTTAAACAGAATTAAAAAGGCAGTCCACTTACAGCTCTTTTCTGACTGTATAAACATGAAAATATCATCAGACTTTTGTCGTTTCAAGTTCGATATTGGTTATAAAATGACCTGTCTTCGATCGTTTTTTTACTTTTTTGGATCGGAGCCACTAAATATGAAAAGTACTCCTTGATTGTAATGGTCAAGCAGTTCTCTCAAGTATTATTTTATACTTTTTTGGGCTTGGGGGACAAAAATTTACGAAAAAGGACACCCATGGAGTTTTCTTAAGTTTTTCTTCTGACTCCCTAAAATTGAAAAACACTGAGTTTTTCCTATACTGGACTCATTAAAATTTAACAGTAAAGGACTTGTTCAATTTAAACAGGAAGGAACCACTCCTTGTTAGGGTTCGAATTTTAAACTAGGTTGGACTCATCCGAAGGATGAGCTTATAAATAAGCAAATGTTATCCTCCTCAAGCTTGTCAAAAATAAAGAGGTACTTGCCAGAAATGGTGGGGGAAAAGAGAGAA
>APFE030017529.1:49163-115884 GCA_000404065.3 Pinus taeda
CTTCATAGGTGGACCTGTAACCTCCTTCCTCTGCACTATAAAATGAAGCATTGGGCTGGTTACTGGAGAGGTTGAAAGCTGAATATTTTTGAGGTGAAATGCTGCTGGAACTTAGTCTTTCTAATTGAGATTTTATGAGGAGAGATTACATACCTCTTTGATCTCATTTGGAAGAGTGTAAGGCTTGTCAAAGTAAAGGAGATTCCTATTTCAGACCCTGGGAAGAGCTTGTTCAACATCAAGGCTGAAAAGGTTATAAGGTTCTTCTACTTCAAAGTTAATACAAACAAGTTTGTTTTTCTCAATAATGTGTTTTATGGTTTATTTTATGGATTCCTTGATCACCATAATGAACATGATTTATGATATTAGCTATGCAGGTGTTATTTGATTTTTTCTTGTTTGTGATTGCAGGTTCTCAAAAAGAAACTCTTTTGGACGATTGAAGGATGGCTGCTACAAACTAGCGTTGGACTTAAGGTAGGGTCTAAACACCGCTATAGTTTTTGTTTATGAATCGTATGTTTAGAGAAAGATAGATTTGTTTGTCCTACTTTTTGCTAGATATCTTTTGATATTAGGGAGATCGGCCTTGTCAGGAAGATCGATTTATCCGGCCAACACTTCCTCTATTACTGGTTTGTTGAGGTTGAAATTATCTTCTCTAGTGACCAATTTAGGGATGTACTGAGTAAATCTTTGCGTGGACTGGTATCTGTCTTCCGAGGTTTCCTTGAAAATTTTCTGAAAGTGCTAGAGTAGAACCATCTCCATCTCTTCATGGGTGTTTCTCTCGATTCCATGTTGGTCTGTGAGTTTCACAATTATATTGTTGTTTCTGTGAGCTATGGTGGATCTGTGAAAGAATTTGGTGTTTCTCTTCCCTTCTTTAATCCATTGTACTCTGGATTTCTGTCTCCAGAATATTTCCTCTTGAAGGCATCTGTTGTCCCATTCCTGCTGGAGTGACTCAGCCCTCTCTTTCCTTTCTTCTATATAGCCTTCAGTGATAAGACTCTGGTTTATTTCCTTTAGTTTCTTTTCCACATCTTCCTTAGCTTTGAAGAGGTTACCAAATTCTTTTTTGTTCCACTCTTTTAGTCTGCCTTTTATGTGTTTGAGCCTGCTATGTAGAAGGAACATTTTTGTACCTCATAGGTGAAGCTCTTCCTTCCACCATTCTTTAATGTTGGTGAGGAAATCAGAATGTGTGAGCCAAGCGTTCTCAAACCTGAAAGGAGTGTTCCTTGGTTTGCCAAAGAGGGAAGCTTCCAGTTGTATAGGCTAGTGATATGAACCTCCAAAAGGTAGAATGAGTGCAGTAATGTTGCCTCCCATGAGAATAAGTTCCTCTGAGAGAATAAATCTGTCCAATTTTGAGGCTACTTGGGTAGGTCCTCCTCTTTTGTTATTCCAAGTGAAGATTCCATTGCTTGTTTCCATATCAACTAATTTCATATTGGTGAAGAAGTTCTGGAAGGCAATTGAGTCTTTTCCAAGTGTTCTAGTTCCTCCTTTCTTCTCCATGAGTGATTTGGTTATGTTGAAATCTCCTCCAAGAATCCAGGGTAGAGCTGGGTATCTCTTCTTCATATCCTCCAGTGTTGTGAGGAGTCGTAGTTTGTCCTCCATTGGCTACAGACCATAGACATTTGTGATCATGTAACATTGTCTGTCTTCCACCAGTTGGAAAATTAGTGAAACGTGATGTCTGGATGCCTCCGCATCAATTACACCAAATTTCTGTGCATCCCATAGAGTGAGAACGCCACCAGCCAATTTATTTGCCTTAACTTCAAGGTATTCATATCTATTTAACCATTTGTTGTGTTTTTCATGGATCCTCTCCACAGAGCATTTTGTTTCTTGTATGAATACTATGTCAGGTTTTTCCTTGTTGATTCTTTTACCTAGATTCATTTGTTTTCTTCTGCTCCCAAGTCCTCTAATGTTCCAGGTTGTAATTTTCATTGAGGTGGGGTTTTAAATGAGTAACTGGAAAGCTCTTTCATCCTTCCTGAGTCAATCAGGAGTTTGTCCCACTCCAGTAGTAGTTCTTTCTATCTTTTTCTTCCCCTCCTCTTGCTTGGATTCTTTGTTAGTTTTCCTGTTATTAATCCTATTGAGGAAGTCCCTTTGTTTTCCTGGTTGTCATGTCCTCTTTTGACTCTTGCAGCTGTTTGCTTTGACTTGTTCAGGAATATCTTTTGGACCTTGTTCACATCCTCCAAAGGGATGGAGTTTATTCCCAGATTTCATCCCTATTTTAGAAACTTTTCCAGCTCTAGTTTTTCCCTTTCTAGGATCTCTTGTAAGTCTTGATCCTCCGTGCCACTTTCATTTTGAGACATTTCCAGTTCTTTTTCTATTCCATTTTACTCAGAGGATCCATTGTGTGTTCATTCTGTTCTTGAGTGAACTCCATGTTGGTTCCTTTTTCTTTACCCCTTGCTGTCTCCTTCTCTGTACTCCCTTGATCCCCTTCATCTGCCTCTTGTCCTGCTAATATCTCAAACCTGTTGTAGCTTTTAGTTTTATCCTTCCCAATAGGGTTCTTTTGTGTCTTCCTTCCCTCTCCTTTTCCTCTTCCTTATACTTTGGTGAAACCTGTCTGGTCTTTCCTTTGCTAGTATTTAGGTTTTCCTCCTTTGTATTAAGAGGACAGTCTCTGGATAGGTGCCCATGCTCATGACACTTGTGACATCTGAACGGGATATGTTCATAGTCAACTATTTGAACCCATTCCTCGTCATAGACTTCTAGAATGAACTCATTTGGAAGGGCTCCTGATAGGTCCATTTCCACACATATACAGGCATAGGATGTATATTTTTACCTTAGAGTTGCCTCTGATATTTTAAAGAAATGACCTAATTTATTGCCTATAGCTTTTAAAGATTCTGGCATCCAATAATCTAAAGGTAAGGAGTATAGTCTAATCCATACCAGTACCGAAGTGAAGGCTTCTCGTTCAGGCACAAATTTCATTGTCCATGGCCGCATATAGAGACCAGCAGCTGCAAAGAAGTATGGCCCTCCTTCAAAAATCCTGTCTCTGTCTTCCATGTTCGTAAACACCACAGTAAAAAAACCTGTGGATCCAAGATGTATATTTAACTCCCCCTTTGGTTTCTAGTTGTATTTTATCCAGGTGTACAATGCTTTCTTTGATGGACAGATTCCCATTAATTTTCATATGATGGCATAGTTTGCCTTGTGATCCCTGTGCACTTGCAAAGCTGGATCATTCATAATAACCCGAGGTTTAGTGATGGTTTTGGGTTTACAGGGCCCCATCTTGGCTCTGTTCTCTGACCCCTGACCTTTGTCTTCCTCTTTTTCCTCCTGACAGTCTCCTTCGTGGGTCCCTTGCTCTACATGGGTTTTGCTGCCTTCTGCCTTCTGTGCTTCAGTGTTTTTTATCTTGATCTCCAAAGGTTGTGGGGGTTTGTTGTTTTTCCCTCCTCGTCCTCTGTTTGCTACCATATTACTGTAGGAGGGAGCAGAGCTCCCTCCTCCCTGTGTCTCCATGGGTGCCTATTGCCCTCCATCCCTCACTTAGTGAAACCCTAGAACCAGAGCTCCCGTTCCTTCTAAAAATCTCCGTACTTTGTATAATCATAATAAACTATATATTCTAATAAATTTTAGAAATCTCAATTTTAAAAATTCATAAGTATATAAAGAGTTTCTAATTAAACAATGTTATAATATGTATAAACTTTGAATTTTTAAAATATAATGGTAATGTTTTAATAAAAATAATTTTAAATTTTTGTCATAAATTATTATTTGATAAAAGTAATAAATTATAAAAAATTTTTTAAATATAATAGTAATGTTTTAATAAAAATATTCGTAAAATTTTTGTCATAAATTATGTTTGATAAAATTAATAAATCATAAAAAATATTTTATGATAATTGTTGTTATAATATACAAATTATTTTTTATAAAATTAGGTTTAATTGTTTATTTTAATTTATTGAATATAAGTTATAAATAAAAATTGTAAATCTATTCTATTTATTTTTTATAACTTTAAAACAAATCAATATAATGCAAAATAATTTAATATATTGATTTCACTAATAATATCATGCAAAAAAATAATATGCATTTAGAAATGTGGCATATTAAACTATCTAATGCATTGATTTTAGTCCTAAAGTAATGAACAACAATTTGAGGTGTTCATTTCAATAATGATACAATAAAAATGATTTAATATACTGCAATTGATTCACCTATTTTAATAATAATACAAAGGAAAATAATCTATAACAATAATTTTATTAGCTAAAATATTCAAAACAAATCATTAACATCAATTTAACATACTTTTAAAGATAAATAATAAATAAAATAAAAAGCATACAATCAAATATAAAAAAACATAGAAACAAAATGGAATGCCAATAAAATAAATGTAATTAAAGTAAAAATCTAAATATAGGAATATATGAGTAATTAATAAAGGTGGTGTAAATCTGTAATTATAGATAAAGTGTGCCCAAACTATGGATATTTACAGCGATGCATAATGTAATGAGGAGGCACACATATAAGAGGTGTGACATTAATATATGACACCTATGACCTATCCATGGCAATGATTGTAGGTGATACTTTTGTAGGTTCTTGCTTACTTTGACCCCACCAAGAAAGCTGATGCACTTTGGGGGCATACACATCAAAGATCTTAAAATTTTGATTTGATGCACTTTCCATGATGACACATCAACATCAATAGAACACAAGTACAAAATTCAAGAGAACACAGTGCAAACATTGACCCCAGCAAAGGAAAATGGGCATCGTTTTAAACACAGAACACAGTGCAAACATTGACCCCAGCAAAGGAAAATGGGCATCGTTTTAAACACATTGACCTGAGCAAAGGAAAAGGGGCATCTTTTCACTTTATTAGCTATCTTTTATCAGTTAAAGGTATCTCTTTGTAAAAAATGAGGACAATACAAAAAGGGATATTTAAAGTCGGTACTTCCTACACATCCTATACTATATTTTAATAAAATAATTGGGGATATTTAAAGTCGGTAGTTCCTACACATCCTACATTATATAAACATGAGTGCCTTAATGTACCAAAAATTCTCAGGGTCAAGCTCCTCATATTCAAGGGAGGATATTTTGTTTTTCGATGAGCTATGTTCATGCAATGAAAGGAGTCATAAAATTGTTATCAGAATGTTATGTGCAAGTAATAAATGATATGGTAAATAACATTGCAAATATTATAACTATGGCGAGACAATCTCATGTTTATTCTATTATTTATATTTATATTTTTTTGGGGATAACATTGAATCATTCTATAAAATCAAGCCAGAGATCATTGTGATGAAAATTGGTTTTCTTTAAAATAAATAAAATACAGTAAATTAAGTAATTTAATATAATAAAATATAGTATATTTCAGTAGTTTTAAGAAATTTATGATATCTATAGTTGATTAGTTCTCGTTATGAAATAGAAAAATCTTAAAACATAATTATTAAATTTTCCATAAATATGAAATGTTTTATATATTATATTTTTTCATGTTTAATTAACAAGTTTCCCTACTCGTAGTTCAAGAGGGGAAAGTAAATGTCGACTTAATTTCCATGAAGCATTTTGAATTGGTGCAAACTTTCTTTTTAAGCTAACCAACTAAGTGGAAGTAAGATCTTATTAGTGACTATAATGTGTAACTCTAATAAAGAATCTTGATCCAATGGGAGTTTAAATTCCAACACATTTTGTACAGGGTGGAAGATAGATATCTCCTTTTCAAGCTAGGTTGGTTAATATAATTTAAGTTTATTGAAATTAATGATGAGGTGAATGCCTAGGTATGGAAGTGAATCTAGCTTGAACACTTTGTTTTCCATCCACTTTAGGATCACACATTGATTATAGCAAACTTGATAGAGTTTAAAATGTTTCTTTCTAGTGAAACATTGTTTTTATACATACAACCGTACTCACTCATCAATATTGAATGGATTCGATATTGAGCATATGTTGTGAAGGGTCTTGTAATGTTATTGACCATGTACTTGTATGTGTATCTTGGATAATTTCTCCACAAATAAAGTGGTTATCTATTAAGTGTTGATTCATTGGGTTGAAGTAGGAACATTGGATGATCCATGTGGATATTGGTGTCCACTTTCCTATTCCACTTGGACCCTCACCATTGTTTCTTTTAGTTTCCTTAATTGTAGCACAATTTACTATTTTTGGTAGTTTTTCGAGTCTTGAACTTCTTGAGTCATTATGAGGCCCTAAACAACGTTTTTTTTTTTTTTTTTTTACAGTCAAACATAAGGCCTACACTAGAGGTTTGCAATTTAAAGTTGTAGTCCTCGGATAGATATTTCTAACAATATATCGTATGCATCAACGAAGATTGTATGCCAAAGTTATGACTCTCAAAATTTGATGTACTAATTTACCCCAACCGGGGCCATATACTTTTGGTGCTTCATATCCTAGGGTTAGGTTTTTGAATGTTTAGGGTATTCTGTTATTTCTTAATAATAAATCAGTCTTCAAGCCTCATTGTAACAGAGTTCAGAAGGCATGTAGCCACCACATCTCTTCTCAGAGATAAGGTACCATCACTTGAGCTAGTTTATTTCCATTCTGCATGTAAACAATTATCAGTACTTTGTTAGTAACGAATTGAAGTTTTGTTTTCGTTGTATCTCTGTGTTTCTGTTTATATTTGTATTTCATTTCATTCCTTCATAAATATGGATTAGCGGTATCAGAGCGATTTTCTCTCTTTTTTTTGTGCATGTCCCCAATAAGGTCGGGGTATAAGGAGTTGGGACTTGAACTGGTTGAACCTTTGCAATATTGTCCTTTCCCACATCGATGACCTCCCATGGTGGAAGAAAAGAAAGATGAGGTAGAAAGAGATCTTATCAAACGTCGCTTGAAGAATCCCTCGAGCGGCAAGGGAATGAGATGTTGGAAAACTTTTCCTAGATCTTTCGGTGGATGCCCATGGACGACACGTCTTCATCCAACAGTCACTTAAGAGATGTTGCCCCCTTAAAGGCATAAGTGAACTTTGATATCCCTATATTCAAAGGTCAAATAGATGCATAATATGCATATAAATGGTTGAATTTGTTGGAAGGTTATTTTTCGGTGCATAGTTTCTCCAATAGGGAGAAGATTACTTTTTCACTGCTTAAGGATGCCCCCCATGTCAAGAACTACTGGGAAACTTATTGTGAGAAAATTTTTGAGTAGCCCACTCTGTTTACAACCACCCCCTCTTGGAATGCTTTCTAAGATGCTGTCAAGGAACAATATTACCCTGTGGGGAGCTTTGAGTATAAATACATACAATGGACCACACGACGGTAGCTAAGGGACCAAGATGTGCATGAGCGCAAAAATATTTTTCATACTCTACACATAAAGTTAGGTATCAAAGTCTCTTAGCAACATCTGGCGCTTAAGTACCGCGATTATCTACACAAATACATTCAAGAAGAAATGGAGTTCCTAGACATATCCTTTCTTAGTGCAACATATCGATATGCTGCCAAGATTGAAAAAAATAAATAAACAAAAGAAGTGTGACTTTGGATCTGCGAGTCAGAAGCAAAGCAAGAGCTCCTCCAAACCGTATTGTAAAGGATGGAGCCAAGGTGGAGTGACATAGGACAACCCATTGAATCCATAAACAAATAACGGCACCATGAAGATGAAGAAGGATACAAGGAAGTATGTGAGTTATATAAGAGCCCCGCTCATAACACAAATGAGTGTCGCGCCAAGAAGTCATTGGGGATCGGTTAAAATATTCAGACTCTGGTTCATGTTCTAATTCTGAGCCAAAACCTGACAAGGGGAATGCCAAGGAGAAGACGATTATTGATGTAGAACTTAGTGCCATCGTTGCCACCACTGACGTCCAAATATTGAGCCCGAAGATACAGAGGAGGGGGAGTGTCTCTTCCACTCACACATGTGGGTGAAACATTCACCGCAATAATTCATTACAATAGTGAGAGCCAAAAGAACCTCATTTCAACAAAGGTCATGAAATAGTTGGGCCTATTGATCACACCACACTTGTAGCCATACACCATAGGGTGGCATCACTAAGGATGATATCTCTGCATCAGCCAACAATGTTGCCTTCCCTATAACATGAAGCCCTTCATGGATGAGATATTGTGTGCTGTTTCTCCTCTTAAAGTTTGTGATGTATTATTACACCAACCATACTTGTGGAAGTGTCATGTTGTGTATGAGTATAGGCCTCGCAATATTATTGTTACTTTGGGAAATAATTTATATAGCATACCAAAGGTAGCCTGCCTACCACCATTTTGATCTCTGGTAAGAAATGTAGTAAGATCATCTTGCAAACCGAGATATTTGTTTCATTTCTGATTCACTCTCAAAGAAAGGGGAAGATAGTGGCCACATTCATGGTGCCTAGGAAGGGTTCCCCCACGGAGCAGAAGTAGCTGGATAAGGTTGTGGAAAAATACAGGGACATTTTCTCCTCACCCATAGGGGTACCTTTGCAATGTCAAGTCAAGCATTCAATGGATCTAACTCCCGTAGCACCTGTACCTAATGGGTCAATATACTGTCGCTCCATTATGGAAAATGAAGAAATCAAGTGACATATCTAGGAATTGCTGCAAAAAGGGCACATTAGACCAAGTGCCTCACCTTGTGGGAGCCTTAATGTACTTGTACAGAAGAAAGATGCAACCTGGAGACTCTACATTGATTATCAAGCACTAAAAAAAATCACTATCAAGAATAGGTATCTAATCCCATGGATTGATGACCTTCTTGACTAGCTCAAGGGGGCCAAGTATTTCAACAATATTGATTTGAAGTCTAGTTATCGCCAAGTGGTAATATAGCCCATAGATGTATAGAATACTAACTTCAAATCTAAGGAGGATCTTTTTGAGTGGTTGGTCATGCCTTTCGGGTTGACAAATTCTCGTGCAGCTTTTCTGAGGCTAATGGATGACATCTCGTGGCCCTTAACCAACTCATTCACAGCTGTATATCTAGAAAACATCCTCATCTTTAGTAAGAATTGGGCATAGAACCTACAACACATTCAGTAGGTCCTTCAAATCTTGTGGTAACACAAACTATGTGCCAACTTAGAGAAATGCACATTTGGCATGAGTCTGGTCTAATATCTGAGCTACACCATTGATGAACAAGGTGTGCATGTGAATCTATCTAAGACCCAAGTAATTTAGGATTGGCTAGCCCCAACCACTCTAACAGAGCTTCACATCTTTTTGGGCCTTGCCAATTTTTATCGAAGGTTCATGTTGGGATTCTCTCATATCACTTGGCCTTTGAGTCAAGTTACCAAGGGTAGAGAAAGAGTAAAATGTTTCTGGCCCAAGTCCCAACAGAAGGTGTTTGTTAAAGTAAAGCATTGCCTCTGCTCTACACCTATACTCACATTTCTAGGCCTACAAAAACTATTTGAAATTGATACAAATGCCTCTAACTATGTTATTGATGTCATTCTCACCCAAAAAGGCATTTGGTGGCCTATCATAGTGAGGTGCTTTCTAATACAATTCAAAAATACCCCACCTCTGATAAAGAAATGTATTCCATCATGTAGGCATGTCGACAATGGAAGCATTACATTCTAGGGAAGAAGATGGTCATCCACACAGATTAATGGCCTCTTTAGTTTATCCAAACACAAGGGAAGTTGCAGGACAATTGGCATCAGAAGTGGCCTACATAATTGTAACAATTCCACTTGAACATTAAATACAAGAAGGGAAGCACCAATAATGTTGCAGATTGTCTTAGCCGACCCCTAGTCACAACAATGATTATTATTCTCAACTCTTGTGGCCATGAGACCTCTGGGTGGCTGTAATTATACAAAAATTATCCATATTTCACGATCGCATACCAAATGCTAGTGGATGGCAAGAAAGTTCCAGATTTCTAGCTCTATGATGCATTACTATGCTACTTGGGACCCCTTTGTGTTCCTTCAAGTGAAAATGCCAAGCTAATTTGGTAGGCACACTACAGTTAGGTCGCATGACACTTTGGTGTGGAGAAAATTGTGGTCACACTCCAAAAGTATTTTTATTGGCCGAAGCTCTCACATGACGTTGCAAAATATATCAGATCCTGCATTGTGTATGCCGTCACCAAGCCAACCATCAAGAAGCAAGGCATGTACTCTCCACTAACTACTCCCATATAGCCCTAAGAATCCATCTCCATGGACTATCAGTCAAGCCTCCCTTCTATCAAGCATGGTATTGACTGTGTATTTGTGGTCGTGGACATATTTTCTAAGATGGCCATATTGGAAGCTTACAAAAAGTGTATCATAACAGAGGACACTACCAAATCCTTCTTGGAATCCCGCAGTCCATTAAATCATAATGGGATAGCAGGTTCCTTAGCACATTTTGGTCAATTCTTTGGACATTATTGGATACTAAGCTCAACAAGTCGACTTCATTCCATCCCCAGACTAATGGCCAGACAAAGGTCAACAACAAGACGATATTGCACATAATACGCATGTACAACTCTAAGCATCCATGAACCTAGGATGAGAGACTTCCTTATGTGTAGCATAGTTATAACAAATCTCTTTATAGCTCGATTGGTAATAGTCCTTTTCAAGTGGGTCTGGGTTTCCAACCAATGTGTTTGATTGATGTTACCATGCCTCATGCTACTACACAGACAAAATCCACACTTGTATCGTTCGAGGTTGATAAATAAACTTGGTTTATTGAACACATCCAACACATCCGTTAGAAGGTGCACAACATCTTGGATAAGTCTAATGCCAAGTAAAAATAGCAGCATGATCAACATCGGGTGCCACACAAGTTTCAAGTGGGTGACAAAGTTTGGTTGTATTTGTAAACAAAACGCCCTACCAAATCCCATAGGAAGCTCAAACCACTCTGATATGAGCCTTACACCATCACCAAGGTTGTGGGAGACAATGATTTTGAGCGCAACATTCATGTTGGCTTGTTGGGGCTTGACCCAAGTTCAACGTTAGTTAGCCAAACAAATCCCTACACTACTGGCCTTTTTAGCATCAGCATGCGGAGCGCGGACTGAAGTCTCACCCGAAGCAGTATGGGGGGATGCTAGAACCAAGTTTCTACACCCTGAGATGGTCGTGATGTCGTTTTATTCCTTCTATTCTAGCCTTCGCATAGGTCACTTAGTTCTAGGGCTATGTCTACCAAACCCCTTATTCCTTCCTTCAATACCTCCGTGAAAGGGTATGACTGACCTTCGGGTAGCCCTGACCTTCGATTCAGATACTTTCGTGCTGGTAAGGCAACGTATTGCTCAGAATTATCGAGTTATCTTAAGAATATTACTTATCTTATTAGATACTCACATTTAGCACCATGTAGATAGATATTCTTATTTGCATTCAGTTATCCAACATAATTACATTCATTAGTGCACCATATAAGCATTATAAAGGAAATTCATACATAAAATGAGAAGATGCATTAATCGGGACAAGGACACAAAAATCACAGAACGCTTCTCTTTATTGATATCTTCAAGCGATTACAGACTCTATTTGCCCTACGCACACAGCTACAGGGGTCCGCGCACTCAATTGTGAACTTCTACCCTAGGCCTTTGCGCACTCAGCTACAGAGCCTCTACCTACGTTACAACCTCAAACTTAGACTTCTTACTTCAGAGCTATGACTCTCTTCTTCATTACCTTGTGTCTCTAAAACTACTTAGAATTTAGCTCTTTTTATACAATCCCATGGTCCATGGATCATGGGTAGATCTTTTACAGCCGACTTTGCTTTAAAAAACTAAGGTGGACAACCCTCTATGACTTTTGACACCTATGTACTCCGTGACCACAAAATGCGGAGTCTTTACAAGTTTATTACAAAATTTGACAAAAACATGGGCTTTTTGTGCCAAAACTATCCTTTGGGTTATCTCGTTCCCAACAAGCCCCTGACACAAACATCGTGACTCACCCTCGATTCACTTGGCAGGCGTGGAGATCTTTGCACGAAGACCTTCCAGTTTGACTCATATGACCGCAACCTCAACTATGCACTGTGCAACTGCCTGCTTTACGTCTTCGACCATCTGCTCGGTCACTGCTCCTGCGTTGTCGGTCTGAAGCTGTTGCTATGTAGCTTGTAGAGTCACAAGCTTACCTTCGATAGATCATGTAACTGTGTAAGCCTCATCCAGCCATGGCTTCAATATTTCCTTCAAGACTGCTTCCTTGTGCAATGCTACGTCCACTTGTTCCTCAGCTACTTGGCCTCTTGTAGCTTGGCTAGTCTTTGTGTCAGTGCAATGATTCGCATTGTACGCTTACCCTCATCATAGCGCTGTTACAGCTCATGTGCTTCTGTCTCTAGTCGTTGTACATTGGGGTCCTCCTGCAAGTTGGTCAGGACCTCAAATGACTACTCAAACAATTGTGTGTAGTTTGCTACTGCACTGTCCACTGCTACTGCTGCTTCTGTGACAGCAGTTGCCCACTGTTCCTTTACTTCTGGTAGAGTTGAAGGCTAGGCCCTCAGCTGTAACTCTGTAATTTGTAGGTTCAAATCCAACTGAACTCGCACCATCTTAGTACGAGTGTTGTGCACCCCTCTGGCCAACTTGTAGATGCGTACCTCAACTGGCTCCTCCTCTAGAATGGCTAGCTCTGGGACCATTCAACATGCCTCCTCAATGACTTGCATAATGTGCTTGCTCTGATTGGTTGCCTTGGTCTCAACAGCAATGGCAGCATCTCTTTGTAGTGCCATCTTCTCATTGTTGTTTCGTTGTTCACTGATCACCTAGAGGGCGCGGTGCTCTCAGGCCCTTAGCTCTGCAATCACTCCATCTTGCAAGAGGTGGAGCACTTCATGTGGGAGCACTGCCAGGTTCAACCCTACTCCTTTTAGGGTGCTGATAGTAGGCCTATTAGCCTCATTCTCTGTGGTCAGTGCTCCATCAGGTAGAACTATCGCACTGGAGGCCTTCATGCGCAGCATATCGACAACCTCTGAAGTGTCGATAGCCAGGCTGGTAGACACCATGCCAACCTGCGACACGCAGGTCTGTAGCTCGTACAACCCTATCTGAATAGCCCCAAGATGATCTGTTGTTGCTGCTCAAATTGTTGCAGGGCCTCTGCGTTGACATCCCTCACTGTGTCACCAATATCATGCAAGTTGCCCTCTGTTAGTGTGATAGGGTCCAGTGATGTCTTGGTTGCCTTTGATTTCTTCTTGGATCGTCCTTTCTCCAACTCCCTTGGGCATTTGATGCGGGCGGACGTCTCCTGAGGGTCCGTGCCATGATGTTTTGTCTCCTCCTTTGTCTCAGGTGAAGGCGACCTCGCACCTTTATTAGAGCCTCGCTCTGTCCCACCTGTCTACTTCCCTATCTGCTACGCGGCCTCACACTCCACCTGGGCCTTATCAACAACCTCCTTTTTCCTCTTTTTAGCCAGCTATGTCATCTTAAGCTTGTCCTCCTCCTTCTTCGTATGTGCGATGGAATTGCTCCCGCCCACCACCAAGTCTGTGGTAGTGCACCACTCTGACGACCATTGATTAAGCACTGGATCAATGGCATTATCCGTTGCCAGATAAGGCAAGTCATACCATTTCTATGCAGGGTCCTTCCACACACTGATGGATACTCGATGGAAGTCTAATTTAAATGTGGTGTAGCCCTGCAAGTTGGCTTACATCATAGGAAACAATCATGGTTTTCAGTTGATGGCCATTCAGATGTTCATCTCCATCAATATCCAAAAGATCTTGTTGTCCTTGACTCAGTGCGCATCCTTGGGCACCCACAGGGAAGCGTACTTTGCTGCTTCTGGGAGGTCTGGCACAACTGAAGGGAATTGGCTGTCCTTTGGCAGTTCCCACGCTACCAGCATAATTGACAGCAAGAACCATGCGTAGTGGAATGTCTTGCTAAGCTCCTATGCTTCGCGGTAGTTCGCCAAGAACTCTATGTGAAGGTAGTCTGACCAGTTGAACTGGACTCCTTCAGCGCATTGTGCTGCTAGCGCGACGACAGGCACTGGCACCTCATCGACACAACATTTCCTCATCACTTTCCCTGTGAGGATCTACATGAATACCTTCACAACAGGGTCACATATGCTAAATATGGCGTATCTACGAAGCTTCTTCACCAATTTAAATTTTCCTTTCATGGATTCTGCGAGAGCCTGCTTGCCACTTTTCCGACAAACATCATGGCCAAATTCTCTCCTATATATGGAAAGTGCGTTATTTGATGGATCAATCTATTTGTGATGGGTATCGAATCCTCTAGTCATAGAAACCCATCACGCACCAAGCACAATAGCTACTTGATGACCAAAACTGTCACTAGGGTGCGATTGTAGCGCAGCACCCAAAGCAAGTTGAGCAACCCTACCTTGTCTACTCCCTTGAGCCACCTTCGTGGCTCTAATTTGGTCATTCCCATATTTGTATCAATGATGTGGTGCATCAGCTGCTTGGTCGCTAGGTGTGGGAACTTCTCGTGATTGGCCAAGTCCTAGTCTTCAAGTTTCAGCAGCGGCACTTGTTCCAATTGCGGTCTGTTGAAAACAATTTCGTCCATCAGCAGAGGGGTTTGCAGGGGAGTCTTTCTCTCATTGATGTCCTTTGATACCTTGGTCTTAGGCTTGCACGGATAAACATACTCCAACAACCGAGTAATGGGTCAGCTCCCTGGGCTTCAACCTCCTCCACTTCAACTTCCACATCCTCATCATCCATTGAGATGTCTTCATTGTCTTCCTCCTCTAGCTCCAAATTTATGGCCTTGCCTTTCTCCTGTGCGGTGGGTTTCGGTGGGTTTCTCCTTGGCAATGCGTGCACCAGTATGGAAGGTTGCTTGCCCTTTTTATCCTTCATGGTCTCTTTGGTCGGGGTCAGCTTCGGTCTCGATGTTCTTAGTGATTTAGGGACTTCTGCTAATACTTTGGCCATGTCTGGAGCAACTACTTCTACCTCCATCTCCATTTTTGGCACTGACTCCTTTGCTACTTCTTTAGTATTTATAGTTCCTACAGGTTCCAACAGTGCTTGCGGTGTCTTTGGTAAGTTTGCAAATGTTGGAGTCTCTTTCGAAGCCTTGAAGAATTCTCGGTTCATGAGTGCCTGAGAGTGCAACAACTAAATTATCAAAATGCCAAGTGTTTTTTCTGGGTAGCCACTTGTAATTTATAGGGAATTTTGAATTCAAATCCAATCATTCACCCCAAATTCGATTCATTAATGTTGGATTGGTGATAGATTTTCAAGGATTCAAGCCATAAATTTCATCTTAAATGCCAGTCGACCACTCCATTTGGCCGCATTTCTACCGTCAAATCATGAACAATGACTTTAGTGGTCACTTTCCAGCCGGCTTGCGTGATTTATCCCTAGGTAGCGCATCCCCCTTTGTGCTGTCATGAACCCTGTGACACTTCCTTGCTTCACACAATCCTCCAATCGCGTAGCTCCCCCACCTGGGTAGTTTAGTTTATAGTCCTACACCTCCTTTTAGTTGCCTAGAGCGCTAAAACTGTGCTACCTTCATTTAGTCACATAGTCGGACTGCTGGTGTATGGCTTTAATCGACTGCCATTCACCTTTCCTGGGAAGGGATCTCCATTCAACTTGACTAGTTGTACCGCTCCTCCGTCGGTAATCTCTTTAACGACATAAGACCCTAAATAATGCATTCAGAATTTCCCTATAAATTTATCAAACTTGCTGTCATATAACAAAACTAGGTCATTTACCTTAAAGGTGCACAATTTAATATGTCGATCATGCCACACTTTTTTGCACTACTTTTGGACCTGTTGGTGAAATCCAACCAAAAATCTCTCTTCCTCAAGCTCATCCAGTTGTGCGAGGCTTTCCTCCAGGGCTCCGCAATCTATCATACCTGTGAGAACTGCTATGCATAGACTAGGCACAATGTATTCCATAGGCATTACCGCTTCAACACCATAGACAAGCCTAAAGGGAGTTTGTCGAGTCAACTTCTTGCATGTCGTTCGATAATCCCATTGTACTACAGGTATGCATAGGTCCCAATCACTTCGTTAAGCATTGCAAACCTTGGTCAACGCATTCTATAACACTTTATTGAATACTTCCACCATCTTGTTAGCCTGCGGGTGATAAGGTGTGATCGTATGGTGATATACTTGAAATTCCTCTGTTAGCACACTAATTGTCTCATTCAAAAAGTGCGTACAGCGATCACTCATCAAAATATTTGGACAACCAAATCACATTAGTACATGTATAAAGAGGAACTTCACAGTAGTCGTGCCTGTGCAATCCTTCACAGGTTGTGCCTCCGCCCAATGAGTCAAATATTCCGTCGCGGTGATAATGTATCTCGCTCCTATATTTCCTTGGGGCTGAGTGGGTCCCACAAAATCTATTGCCCACTTCTCAAAAGGTTGCAATGTCATCTATGGATTCAAAGGCATCTCATCCCTCCGAGATGGCTTGCCAGTCCTTTGACATACATCAAACGCCTTGCAATATGCTTTTGAGTCCTGATGGAGGGTTGACCACCACAACCCTCCGCAGAGAATTTTCTGTGCGGTCACTCTCCCTACATAATGTCCTCTCACGGTACCCCCATGAATGTCTATGAGGATGTTTCTCCTCTCAAACTTGGGTACATATCATTGCAATATCTCATGAGACCCCATTTTATACAGATGCCCATTAATGACAGAAAAATCTACCACGCGCATTACTAATTCCTTCTTCTACTGGACGGTGTATCCCTCTAGGGTAGTCCCTATCATTAGGAAGTGTATTATATCCTCAAAATAACCATTCGTGACACGCACTACAAATAGCTACACTTTAGGAAATCCTTCCTCCAAATTAGTGGGCTCTTCCCTGTTTCGATGCGCAACATATGGCCTTGTCCCACGTTCAGTCGTCTAGGCTTCACAATAACTTCAAAATCATATTCTTGTAACAATAATAGCCATCTGCAGATTCTCCCCCCCAACACGGGCTTATTGACCAGGTACTTCAACGCGGAATGATCTGTGTACATCTTAAAATGGCCTCCCATCAAGTAGTGTCTAAACTTATGGAGCGCATATACCATAACTAACCCTTCACGCTCGGTGGTGGAATAATTCTTCTCTACCTTGGATAACCTTCTATTTGCAAACACTATAGGATGGTCCAAGTCTTCTCCACTAGCTTGTGTTAGTACTACTCCCAATGCTATACACAACGCATCGACATGTACATGAAACTCCTTCTTCCAACCTGGGAAGACTAGGATCGGTGCAGTGACCGGGTTTTCTTTCAATACATCCAGGCTCTTCTTACAGTCCTCATTCCAAAAAAATGTGACATCCTTCTTCAACAACTTTTCCATAAGCGCAGTGATCTGGGCATATCCTTTAATAGACTTTCTGTAATATCTCGTATGTCCTAGGGTAGCGCGTGGCTGTTTCACACTCCTTGGCGCCTCCAAGTTTAGTATCACTGTGATCTTCACGAGGTCTACCATTAGTCCCTGTCTGCAAACCACATGACCTAGCAGGGTCCCAAAGGGAACACAAAACAAGAACTTCTTCAGATTGAGCACGATCTAGTATCTTCGACAGGTATCTAGCATTAGGTGCAAGCTTGCTACATGGCATTTCACTAGCCCATACATAGTCCAATCATCAAAGTACACTTCCAGGAACTTATGAATAAATTCCTTGAAGGCAGCAATGACTATGCGTGAGAAAATCACAGGTGAATTCTTCAATCCAAATGGTATTACGGTGTACTGGAAACAACACCACTTAGTCGTGAAGGTTGTCTTGCTCCTATCTTCCAGCACGATTTTGATCTGGTGGTACCCCGAGAATCCATCAGTGAAGGAATATGTTTCCTGGTCACCTACATTGTCCAACACCTCATCAGTGAATGGAGTCAGCAAAGGATCATGTATGCAGGTGCCATTCAACTTTATGAGATCCATGCATATCCTTATTTCATCCTTCTGCTTCTTATCCTATACCACCATTGGGCTTACCCAGTTGGATTCTTCCATAGGTTCAATGATGCCTTCCGCAAGCATCTTGTCTATCTTTAAGCAGACCTTCTCCTTATACTTCACATTGAGACGGTAAGGTCTTTGCTTAACCATCTTCCCGTCAGGCTTCAATGTGATCTTCATAACACCTAGGTCCTCGATTATCCCTTTTAGATCCATAAACTTGGTAGGGAATAAATCCTTGTATTATCCCTTTTAGATCCATAAACTTGGTAGGGAATAAATCCTTGTATTTGTGAATCAATTCAGCGACCTTATCCACCATTGCATTGTCTCAGTAATCTCCAATCTTTGTGAATTTGGGCTCTGCCTCCGTAGGCATAGTTATATCAGGATTCTCAACTTGCGGACCTTCAACCTTGCAGTGACCTTCTATTTCAGGAATGTTAATATTTCGTGGATCCTCATCTTCTTCTTCAGTAGTCACGTTATAACATTCCAACACTTGACTCAGCTGAGTATCCCACTCAGGCTGAACCAGGTATAAAGGATCCTACGGTATCCTAAAGATTGCTGCCTTCACCTCTTGTAGCACTTCATCAATACAGTCAAACCCATCTTCACAACTGAATGTCATTATGAATCCTTTTCGCAGAATATCCCATTCACCTCTACCATGGCGAAGCTCTGTTTCTATGTACCAGTTCATTGAGACAACATCCAGGGTGTGATAGAACAAGTGCAAGCATTCAGGTTGGGGCTTCTCTCCATAATCCTGGGCCAATTTGGTCAAATGTGTGCTCGGATCATCCTGCCCATTATACATGTCTATCATTCGCATCTTTGGCTTCCCAAGTGTGTTCTCATCATCCTCCTACATTTGCACCAATCATCAAAGCTTCCCTTATGCGTACCCCACCATCTTCGAGGTGTTGTGGGAAGTGCCTAGTCCAATGCCTAGAAGCGCTGCTTTTCTGGTACCTCCCTCTCAAATGCATCCAAAAAGGCATCTACATCATTTAGGCCATCATAAGTGGGAAAATTCCTTACCTTCAATGATATACAGTGCAAGGACGGGGTCATCATGTTACAACTTAGTGTAGTTACTTCATGTAACCGATTCTGCCAGCACTCTAGTTCTTCATCGAAGTCCGAGGTACAGGACTCTCGCGATCCCATGTAATTCATCCATCCACGATGGGATTCACCCAATATTGGTCTCACGTTGTTATCTTATAGATAGATTCCAGATTATCATTACCCTCATAATCGCGGACTAGTTCAGTATAGCGCGATCCTTCAATAGGATCTAGGGGTACTATCACACTGAGTGATTTCTTCTCAAACATCATCTTTCGCTTCTTTAGGTTGATTACCCCATTCATATCAGTAGCCCAATCAATTCCAAGGAGCACATGATAGGGTTTGTTGTCATCCACAATTTCTATTACTTCAAAATCAGCCAGCATGCTTGGAACTTCAATATCCATGGTCACCCCCTACAGCTGCCCCATGGGGATGATCTTCTACAGATTCTCTATCCTTAGCTGAATCAGAGACCATTGCAGTGCGGGTCTCCCCATTAGTTCCTAAGTCTGCTTCGGTAGGATTTTCACATCTAACCCCAAGTCCAAAATAATCTGATCCATTTCATACTCTCCTATCTGCACGATCAATCTCATCTCCCATCCTATTCTTGTTTTATGCTTACCAATATTTCGTACTATGAGCGGCTCACTCAGATTTTTTTCAGCGCATTTGTTTATAAGCTCTTGTAGCCCCTTCATAGCTTTGCTATCGTGCAATAACTTCTTATAGTTTCCAGGAAAGTTGTAAGCATAGCAGGGTCCATCTCCTGATCAAGCTTATCCTTGCTCCCTGAAGTGGAGGCCTCAGCGAAGCTCTTCTTAACTTCCATGAATGTTTCACATGTGCGCTCCAAATCAAATTCAGCCTCCTTTGCTGGAGCTTTGCAAACCCATGTACTGTCTTCAGGTTGTTTCCCCTTGTCATCTCTTGATGTGATTCCACTTCGGAGCACTATATTTACGTTCAGATCCTCTTCGCACGGCTCATACCTCATCATTTGTAGGTTCTGAGTTGGCTGAGGGGGTAGCGCCCCCTTGTCACATATTCTTTCTATTAGCATAGGGCGGTCTTCTGTTTCATGATCAAACAGAGTGCAATACTTGCACGATGGACGTGTTGGGTTAGTACAATTGTGGGCATAATGTCCTGGTCCTCCGCAATTGTAGCAGATCAACTATCCCCGACCTCTGCCAAGTCTTCCTCTGCCTCGTTCTTGTCGACACCCCAGAAAGCCTGTTCGCACCATCCCCATGCTATGGTCAGGGGGCTGCATTTTTTCCTGAACCCTATAGGTAGGCATTATATCCATAATCAATTCATACCTCCTGCAATTACGCTCATCATGCCCTACCAACCTACAAAAGTTACAGAACAACGGTTGTGGTGTCTGTACAAATTTCTGCAGGAAATGATAGTTATCAGTGGAATGTTTTCCTTCTACTTGACATATATCGCAACACAATGCAGGCCGCGCGCTTGGTCTTGCTTGAGTTTCTGGCCTTAGAGGCATCGGCTCTCCTCCTGCCAGGTAGTTCACAAAGACCGAGCAATGGTCTTTGTCATGCCCCTGACCCTTGTATTTCAGACACCATACCTCTTCACACACCTCTGGTCGCGCTGTTCTATCCTGCTTCAAGCTTTACATCTCAAGGAAAATATTTTTCAACTGTGCATGGATCTTTTGAACCCCTAGATTTGGATCATGCATCGGGTTTTCATGCAACCTCGTGGAAATCTCCAAGGCGTCTGCCTGAGTTGTTATCCTCTGCTACGACAGCACAACCCTTAAGTGTGGCAGGAGTGAAGCCACAAACCATTCATGATGTTGTCCATCTGTTAAGTTCATGTTAGCTTCATGAATCTTACACTTCAACCTCTGATCTAATTCCCAAGGTGTCTCGCCTGGTTGCATCGCGATTTCCTTGAATCCTACAATCAACTGTGCCTCAGATTTAGGCCTATTGAATTCTCTATTCATTGTTGTCTAGATGTCTACCACTCTATCATTTGGGTTATCATTAGAGTACTTGATATACCACGTTAGCGCGCGATCTTTCAGAGCACTAACCAATGTCGCCTTCTTTATGTGATCATCTGTAATGCCCTGAGCTTCCCATATGGCTTTCACGACGAACCAGAACTAGTCTGGGTCCTCATTTCCCAAGCCTTTGAACAAAGGCAGCTTCACTAGATTTTCCATATTGAACCACGGTGGAGGTGGAAGTGGTACGGGTGAAGTCACAGGCGATGGTGGTGAAGTTGGAGTTGGTGTGGGTGGAGGTGTTATTCGTGGGAATCCTAGTCTTATTAATTGAATAGCACTTCATAGAGAAACCTCTGCTATTCCTTCTTCGTCACCTCGCAGAGGTGAAATCAATGGGCTATGGCTTATATTCAGGACCCTTTTCCCCTTCATTCCTGTAAGTCTTTCTGCTTCGTGTATCTATGAACATCAAGGTAGCTGCATAACTCATTTTTTGCACAATATCATTTTAATTCAGGCATTCGAATATTTCACGTACTTACCTCGCGGTCCTTTGAAAAAGTGTCGCTCTGCCTTATCGTAGCTGACTAAGGTGTCAACCATGAATTTAGTCACAAATCCTCCTATGACACGATCGAGCCAATGATCGACAGCATGGGTGATCTCTTCCTTAGATGCTTCCAATAATTGTACTAGCTCCGGGGTCCAAACAATAGGACCGTCAAGTTTCCACCTTCCTTGGCTATCTGCTAGCTTCGCAATCCACTTGTATAGCTTAACTGGAAAGGAATAAAAAAATATCTCATGTATCTCTGTATATAGGTACTTTTCCAACCATTATTCCTTTTTCAGTCGCAAACTTATGTTCTCCTGCACCGTGAATTTGTGGATCTTCCTATCCAACCAATCTCCGATCTCTTTCTTAGTTGGATTCCAGTGATACAACATCATACATATCTTATGCAGATTTTGGTCCCGGAAACGAAACCAGTTGTTGGCTTGTTGGGGCTTGACCCAAGTTCAACATTAGTTAGCCAAACAAATCCCTACACTACTGGCCCTTTCGGCATCAACCCACAACCCACGGACTAAAGTCTTAACTGAAGCAGTATGGGGGGATGCTGGAACCAAGTTTCTGCACCCTGAGATGGTCATGATGTCATTTTATTTAGGTCACTTAATTATAGGGCTCTATCTACCTAACCCCTTATTCCTCCCTTCAATACCTCTGCGAAAGGGTACGACTGACCTTCGCGCAACTCTAACCTTCAATTCAGATACTTTCGTACTATTAAGGCAACGTATTGCTCAGATTGTCAAGTTATCTTAAGAATATTACTTATCTTATTAGATACTCATAGTTAGCACCACGTAGACATATAATATTATTTGCATTCAGTTATCCAACATAATTACATTCATTCGCGCACCATATAAGAATTATAAAGGAAATTCATACATAAACTGACAATATGCAGTAATTGGAACAAGGACACAGAAATTGCAGAATACTTCTCTTTATTGATATCTTCAAGCGATTACAGACTCTATCCACCCTACGCACACAACTGTAGGGGTCCATACACTTAGTTGCGGACTTCTACCCTGAGCCTTTGCGCACTCAACTGAAGAGCCTCTACCTACGCTACAACCTGAAACTTATACTTCTTACTTCATAGCTATGACTCTCTTCTTCATTACCTTGTGTCTCTAAAACTACTTAGAACTTAGCTCTTTTTATACAATCCTATGGTCCGTGGACCATGGGTAGATCTTTTACAGCTGACTTTGCTTTACAAAACTAAGGGCAGACAACCCTTTATGACTCATGACACCTACACGCTCGGCAACCACAAAATGTGGAGTCTTTCCAAGTTTATTACAGAATTTGACAAAAACATGGGATTTTAGCCCCAAAACTATCTTTTGGGGGATCCTGTTCCCAAAAATTCCCCCATTACTTGGCCTACACCTAGTCTTCAATGTGGACTGTCTTCTACCATACTTTCCACCATTATTGGACACATTAGACATTGTAGAACAACTCACACAAACATAGCTAAACCTGGATTGCATGGAACATGCCACAACTGATCAAATCATGGACACGTAAATCAAGAATAATTTCCAGCAAAATATCCAACTATATTAGGTTTTCAAAGTTGACCAACTCCCACACCAAGGCAAGTGACTCACAAGGGACCAAGTTCAGCAGAAGTTTCCCCATCTCATTGAGGCAGTCAACACAATGGGGACCATTTCTTCCTAAGGGGGGAGGACTTATATTGGTGGATATTTGTGGTCACACTCCTATTCCACTTGGACCCCAACCTTTTTTTCTTTCAATTTCCTTAATTGTAGCATATTTTACCATCTTAGGCAATTTTTTGGGTCTTAAACTTCAGGAGCTATTTTGAGGCCCTAAACGACATTTCTTTTGAAAAAAGGGAAATCCCAAAGCTTTTAGCTTTGGTTTGTAGTCAAAATTTATAGTCCTTGAATAGATATTTCTAACAAGGTATCATACACATCAAACAAACATTGTATGCTAAAGTTACAACCCCAGGAAGTTGATGTACAAATTTACCCCAACGAGGCCCACAAACTTTTGATGCCTCATCTCCTAGGGTTAGGTTTTTGGATGTTTATGGCTTTCCATTGTTTCTCAATAATAAATAGGCCTTTGAGCCTTATTGTAACATTGTTCAGAAGGCATGTAGCTTTCACATCTCTTCTTAGAGGTAAGTTATCATTGTTTGAGCTAGTTTATTTCCATTATGCATGTAAACAATTTTCAAAACTTTGTTATTAATGAATTGAAATTTTGTCTTCACTATATCTTTATTTTTCTTTTTATATATGTATTTTATTTTTTCCCTTCATAAATATGAATCTTTGGAGAGTTATATAAGGCCAACACCTAGTATCCATAACAAACCTCAAATTGTGAATTACTAGTTCATGAGTGCACTACTATTTTGTAACAATGTGTATAATGTGGAAAGTTTTCTTCCACTATTTATTCAAGCATAAGAAATGAAAATAAGTTTCTCTAATGTGTAATTGAAAACTTCAACTTCTATCTATCCATCTATTTGGAGGTGGAAGGTGATTGAATATTAGAATGAGAAATCTAGGATTTCCACAATGGTTTCCAAAAATGGCTAAGAAAATGAGCATCCCAATTAGATATAAAAGTGATAACTAACCCAAATTGTGATTATACCTATCTAAAGAGTAACTCAGTTGTTTTTCACTATGAAGCTCTTAGAACAAGGAATTACAAGGGACATCTTGGGAAACTTACAAACTAACAATAACATATTATTCTATAAAGTCATGAGAATTCCATTAATAAATTCTATGAAAATGTACTCCTAGGGGCTAGATGAAATTGGTAATGGATGATAAATATTTAGCTTTTCAATGGACGACTTACTTTGACAAAATAGTGAGGAACAACACTATGAAATCATCAACCTTCTTCTTTATAGTGGGACAAAAATAACCTTTGGAGGATTTACAATGTCTTATTGGTGATCAAATTTCCTTCATACATGGATGAATGGGACTCTTTGGTTAGTAACAAAGAAGTAGGGGTGTTAGGGATAAATAGTAGATTAAGCCTATAGAAACAACCATCCATGATCATGCAGTCTAGGAAAGGATTTGATTTAAACTTATTTTGTTGTTGTAAGGCATTGAAAATAGTGGCAAAATGTGGATTTATAGATTACGGCTACAACCATTCACCATATGTGTTAACCTTAATGTGAAGAATAGGTGTGAAATGCATTGGAGGGTGACTTGACAACTTTTCTACCTTTTGCTTCTTTATCATATGTAGTCACCATGTTTAACTACTAAAGGCGAGAACCCATTTGAGGTGTTGGTCCTATGTTTTATATTAGGAGTTAATAGAAATAAGTGGATGATTATTTGTATGTAGGATCGTTCATTTTCCAAGTATATAGGGATGCCAATTCTTAAGGATTTAAACAAGAACATACACCTGTTTACAATAAGTATTGTAATCTATTTTAACATGTGATAAGATATTAAAACAATTAGCTATGGGATGTCTTCCCTATTCAAGAATGATAGTTGGCCAGATACATTGTTCTTGCAAAAGTGATTGAATTTGAATGTTTAATTATTCATTTTTAGTAAGGATGGGGAATTATTCTAGGGAATTGATAAAAGAGGCTCTTTATTGTGATGTTGGGTTAGGGATGGGGTGGTGGGGTGGTGAAACCTAAGATTTAGTAAAGATGTCTTGTTATGAAGCTAGTAGAGGTTGCAATTATGTTGGGGTAGGTTGGGTTGTATTTTCTATTTTGGTTTGTTTGACCATGGATAAATGAAGACAATTGTAGAGAGTAATATGGTGGATTACATCATTACAAATATGGAAACAAAGAATGGAGTGGTAGAAGAGAAAAAAATCTTTCATCTTGTGTGAGCATTTAGCTTTTATTACAACCATCACATTGGGTGCAATGGTAAAATTGGTATGGTTTTCCTATTTTGAGGTTTGAGTAGCCAAGTGTGGTAACATTATAGATGTTAGGGCCTTTAAAGTTAATTTCAGCTAAGGCCACATTTATGAGATACCAAAAACTGTATAGGTCCCCATTGATCCAACCAAGATGATATGGTGTAGTGTGAGTGATCATAGAAAGAGACAAAGTGTTGACCAAGGTTAAAGGGAAATCATTCTTTTGATAGTCATTATCAACAGTGAGGAGAAGTGTGTTATCCTTATCACAATTATTAATAGATGAAAATTCTTGGTTTGTTTGGTGATAATCACATGATATGAGTACTTAAATAGGATCAATTTTAGTGGGCTTATTTTAGTCTATCTCATATGAAATATTGAGGAGAGAATATGAGTATCATGTGGTTCAGAATGTAGAACTTTGGCATTGCAAGCGATGCTATAATATTAACTTGGAAATTCAGAAAAATAAGAAGGGGTTTTGGGGAGGGGTTACAAGCTCGGAAGTGTGTGGGAAACATAAGTGGAGCTATTTCAAGGGAAATACTTCTAGCCCAATTTGCATTCTACTACCAAGGCTCACTAAAATGCAAAAGACAAAATAGAACTAGAAACCATAGCCACATCATAACATAACGAAGGTAATTATTCACATAACGTTTTAAAGTAAGTATATGTTCTTCACTTGAGATAGTAAGATAGACTTGAATTATGGAAAATGATTCAATGTGCTACTAGATTATTTGACTTAAAAGCTATTTGAGATGTAGTTAGTATGCCTAGATAACTTCATAATAGCTATGGGGATAGAATTTCTCTCAAATATATATAGAAAAGGAATACCACATCATTATTATTTTGGATTTTGTGGGTGTAGTTTTATCATCATTTAATGTGATGTTGAAATAGGACTTTCCTTCATCTTTAACTTGTTCCCACTAATGAATAGAAAACACTTATAAATGAAAAGTCACTAAATTTATCTTATTCAATTCATTCATGTCTAATTAAGTGTTAAAATATGATAAAATTGTGCTAACATAGGTATATACCTAATCTCCAATGAATATGCCAAAAAATTTAGGGAGGGTCACATGTGACTTCTATTGAAAACTATATCTAGAAGTTGAACCAGACTGAGTAATATATGCCTTCATAGATACCACCGAGTTAATAATCTATTGGAGAACATGATTCTATATATTGACTATTCATAATTATCAAGTAGGAAATATTGCACCACCATTCTTCTTGTTAGGATCCATATGAACCCTTGAGAGTGAGGGCATGGTGCACCATTGAGTTGGAGGTTTCCCATTGTTAGAAGGAGGGACTGCAAAATAATAAGGTAGGTGGGATCAAGACCCAATTATAACACACCCTCCCACCCGCTTGGGTATTTATCGGGTTGTGGAAGGTCTTACATCAAATGTAATCCGATCCTCAAGGTCTATTGTGAAGACGGGGTCATAAAAGTCCTCTTTTTCCAACCTCATTAGAAATTATAACAGAAGCCACCATCGCATTTAGCTCATCAAAATCTTTCTAGAGATATAAATTTCATCTAAATATGACTCTTTGAATGAAAATTATGCTCATTCAAAGTTGGCTAATAAACTCCTGCCACATCAACTGGGTACTAACATGTGGCACCCATATGCAGGGTAGTAATTTCAAATCTGAATCACCCGTCAAATTTGATAGTTTAGGCCACTCTAGCACCCATTCTAGTCATTTTAACAAAGGATGTTGACAATTATGAAAATACATTGGTTGTATTTGACAGGGAAATCACCTTGTGATGGGAAATTTACCTGTCAAATTCCATCCTTGCCCATATGTGACCCATGTGTCCCTGTCATGTCACTCGCAATGGCTACCTACCATTCATGCAAAGTAATTTAGTATCTCTAGCACTTTCCCCTTCATCTAGTTTCTTGAGGCATTCGGGGTCCAATCCTTTACAAAAAACATTATTTCCCTGTTATAAAGAGTTTTGACAGGAGGCGCTACCGCTTCATCTTAGGGCGACATGCCCCCACACCACCATGGCCCAATGCCAAAAATCTAGGAATGTTCGGTTAAAACCTTTAAAATGAAATGAAAAATTTATGTATATCATCAAAGGCATCTCCATTTAGCACTCTCCATTAGGCTACATCCATATGTAAAAAGAGAAAACCTTTAACTTCTTTTGATAAGCAATAGTCCATGAACACATGGTATCATTCATGGCACCACCTGGTCTCCACACAACCTTCATGGAATCCCACATCATCTAAATCCATGTCCCCTCTCTCTGCTGCACCTTGATGACATCATAGTAATGTCAAGGTGACATCACCCTACCACGTGGCATTCTTTAGTAGTGGCATATGTCACCCATAAACCAATCACTCAACCATCTAAAAGGGCTATTTCTGCTTGCCATGTGTCATGCTGACATCGTTCCATGTCAGCAACCTTACCATGCCACTCATCCATGTGGCATCCACATAACCCTTATGAGGCCCTCATGACCTCTGCCACCTTAGCCTAGGTTGTGGGTCCCAACAGCTTGATCCCCTTTGTGAAAATCCATGATTTCACATTACAGCTAGAAAGGGTTTTCTGTTGCACACACTATCAATTACGACTAAATCCATGAAGGGTTGATCTAAAGCCCAACACTATAAGGGGAGTGTGAGCACATTAGTCAATGGGAATATTCCTATCATGCCTTCTATTAGTTCACGCCCAAGTCCAAAAGGTGGCTAACTCTAATTTTTTGTCATGGCACAAGATAAACTTTTGCGTTAAGTGACAGGAATTTTCTCATCTCGTGTCTTCTATCTACCACACTAACTTTATACCAAAATAGAAAAAACACCTTCAGGGATCTGATCTCCACGGTGAACTACCCCCTATCCACATAGACTCCATGCGGTGCTCCCTCTACCATGTGGTACCATAGATCACGGACAAATGTCATACAGTTTTAGCAAAACCAATGTTCAATAATTCTTATTACATCTTCCATGTGCTATTTCCATGTAGGCGAAAGGTCATCATACTATCCACACCATCCATCCGCATGGCATGGATTCCAGCTCATCACACCCATTGGTTCCTCACCAACTTCACGATTCATTTCTTGGCACATTTGGTGTGATTAGCAAGAGGAATGAATAATAATTCAACGCTAATTTTCCCATCATTCCCATCAGATTCTAGCAATATCTAAATCACATGAGGTTATTATTCCATGCCATGTTAAAATTATAATACATGCACCCTCCTTTATAGCTTTTGCATGAATCCACACAAACCATGGTAACAAAAATACATTATAGACACTCTCATTACCTTTTTCCACCATGTATATTGGATAATGAATACTTGTTTTAAATCAACAACCTAGATGCATCCACAAGCTTGATCAATTGTCATTGAGTCTTTGTTTCTAAAAGTTATATCATGATCTTGAGGGAACCATATCAAACCCAAGACACCACATTAAAGAGATGAGATCGAGGATAAGAACCTAAAAACCTCTATTAGGTCAAATATATGAGTTATATACCCCAAAATCAAATATAAAAGGAGGGCCACACACTCATAATGAATTTGAGATCAATGCACATTCTACTCATTATATTCATCCATAATGCACTCCATATATATATTAAGAAGCCTCCTATTAGACTCAAAAACAAGTAAGCCATAGTTAACCATACTCTGTCATCTCAAAAACAACAACATTATATTATTCCATGGAATGAATCCCAATCGACACTTTCATATACACCAAAACATCATTCATTGCACCATTCTCGTTCCTTTACTAAGAAATATAGACACTAGTCTTAAATGGTTAGAGATCCATAATATCCAAAACTTTTCATCAAGAAATTCTCTCATATCATACTTCCTCTAGGAATTGCTAAAATAATTCAACATTATACAAATGTTTACATCCACAAATTTCTCAAAAAAATAAGCTCAGTTGAATTCTTAATAGCATACAACACATGGAAACCATTCATAACCTGTTGAATAACTTACAACCTAAAACAAGGAAGAGAACCATAATATCCATAAACATATGAGATGAATAAAATAAAATGCTATATCATATCAACTATGGAACTCAAAGCATCCATGCACCAAACTATTTCTTCCTCTCAAGAGGGATTTTGTAGCCTCCAACAAGGAAGTGAACCATGATACTCACAACATGTTAGACTATAGAAATTACACACCAAAATAGGTTAGTTGAAGCCTATTAAGTTATGATGCATATGCATGTAAGTAATTTTTGTAAATCATAAGAATTTCAAAAACCACATAGATTAATAAGTTAATTCATAACCATGATGAAATAGAAAGGCAAGTATTCACTATTATCATGTAGATATCTCAAACAAATTCTCGAGATAGAGTTATTCCATGCAATCAGCACATAAATTGCACTCATAATGAGGTAGCCCACCATTATTGTTATGGAAGTGATCTTCCCAAACTTATAAACATATAAATATGACAAAAACGCATGAAATTACAAATAAATCCTTAGTGATATCAGATCACCAATCAAGATCATACTAGACAACATGAAAAAGAATATAAAGACTGCATCCACATACTTAAAGTGAATCATGCATCCTTATATAAATGACACATAATGAATCATTGATCATAACTCCAATAAGAAATATTTTAAAATAACATGCATAATCCATGAATAATTATCTAGATGAATTGAACAGGTTGGAAACTGAAGGATGGATTTACACTCTCCTCCCAACCATAATTCAGCTACACTACAACCTTTCTTGCAGTTGAACACCCCCAAGACAGATCAAGGGTCTAAATAATTTCTTGCACTAATGGACTTTACACAAGTGGTTCATTCAATCATTGAACTTCATACCATCCACACATACTTAGACAAATAGGGTATCAAACAGTCAGGGTAATTGATGCCAAGAGTCATAGAGCACAAGCTCAAGGGCTCCACGCATTGAATATATGTTACACAACCTGATAATCGCCCTAGATCTTCCCTTAATCAGATATTTCATACTTCCACCACTATCCATATCGCCTCGCTTTATTCTTGAACACCTTTTGAGAGTCATTGGAACTAGTGTATGCCAATGAGCTAGCTGAACTCAGGATGAGTGCTCGAAATCTCCCAAATAAATTCTCTCTCTTAGACTAACCCATGTTGTCTATATCCCACTACTTCTCTTTTGATTTTCCTTTGGGACCTTTGGTATCCTCCTCCAAATGTGTCCCTTCCTTTTCCCTTCATTTCCTGACATGAAACTTCCATGTCCAATCCCCTCTTTCCCATGTGTCAGTGGTGGCTTACCACTTCCTCCCTTTTTAGGTGAATATGGGCCTAATCATAGCACACAATAGGCACCTAACCATCACATAACATGTCTAACTCACTAGAACAACACTAGTAATTGCATGTTTTAATTCAGCTAGTAGGGGACATTTCTTTAAGAAAAACATGTTAGCAACAAGCTTCCCTCAGACCAAGGATCCATGAGGCTATCCGACCTTTAGTTTTGTTAATTAACTAGAAATAATAATACTAATTATCATATGTTTAATTAGAGATCCATCCAATCATGGTACTTCCATGCTATTTTTACAATCACAACCATCATTACAATAAGTAGGGGTAGAGCTCGGGTATGTTATACCACTTTACAATATTTTTCTAAGGTGAGAGATTAGATTCTGGCTTGAGAGAGGCTATGATATCCTATAGATGAGAGTCTATCCATGGTGTTGTTTGTTGAAGCCTATAAGGAGTATATCCTTGTTTGGGAGAGGTTGTAGAATCTTGTAAAGGGAGTAAACCCTTATTTACAAGAGATTGTAGAATCTTAAAGCATAACACTATGATACCAAATGATATAATTGATAAAAAATGAATATTGTAACTCAAGAATATGTTAAGATAACACACATTCTTGCTATTATTAATCCTTTTTATAGAAACATATATTAAACCATAGATGGTCATATTCAATGTTGACCATGTTACCAAGGAAAATAAAATAAAAAATACTTTAAGAGTAAGATAATTAGTAAAATATAATAGAATTTAACACTCACAATAATAACTACTATGAGGCTTATCATATTCATAATTCACTAATTTTTTTAACAAAATGAGAAAACCCTAAAACTTAATTATTAAAGTGCTCATAATGCAAATGCTACCTATATTGCATCAATAAAGATCCTACCCTTTTACTGCAAGAAATAGATAACTTGTGAAGTCCCTTAAAGTCAAGTTAGCCCTAGGTCTCATTCTCTAAATTTGAAGCCACTATTTTTGTTTCCTATATTTTATTTCCCCATGAACAATAAATGTAGATGAAGAATTCTAAGAAAAATTATGCTTCAATACTTCCAAAAATGCATGTAAAAGATCTTTGGCTTTAAAGGAACCCTTGGCCTTTATGTTCAACAACAACTCGCCAATATTTCATAGCACTAGACTCCCTTCATAAGGAATTTCACTAGTTTTAGTAAATTTATTTCAATTGTTTTCTTTGAACTCAAAACTAGGTACAATTTTGAACATTGAGAAGGGTTTTTGAAGCGATACAACTTTACTATTATAGAAGGTTTTTGAGTTTGTGTAAATCATGAAATATTGTTTAGAGAATTTTCGGCGAAATCACATAGATAATCATTTGTCGACACATTTCGAACCAACCAGTGTGGTTCATCGTCAGGACAAGTTGAAGAACTGATCAAGTTTAGCATGTTAAATAGCTAGGGCAGAGACTCCAACAGCTAGAATGATAACGACTAAATTTGACCTTATGACCCTAGTCAAATAATTTAATATTCTAGTTATATTTTTAATTATTATTATTCCCAGAACTTAGATAAACCAGGTAAAATTCAGATACCAAAATATAAATAAAGTACACCTATCCGTTAGAAATCAATTGATTATTTAAATATTTTCTTAATAAATATAATTGTTTATTAATAAATATATATATACATATTATTATAATAATTGTTCCAATATTATGTTATCATAAAATAAAATAGTTTTATTGGTTCATATATTAATTAATAATAATTTATATCATTTCCAATCTAATGGTTCGTTTATTCAATTATATAATATAGTAATCCCATATATGCATTTATTACTTAAATATTATAATATCATACTATATAATTTGGTAAAAATCTCAATATACTCTAGTTCGAAAATATATTTATCACATATATAATACTAGGGAATTTAGAAGGGAATTAAAATCAATTAATTAATATACGATTAGGATAAAATATTTTCAAAATAAAACATGTATTTATTTTAGAAAAATGAAGCTTTTGTACTTTTGGCATAAATTTTCACCATGGAATTGGAATTGAGTGCTAGTTATATCGTTTGGAAAGATCTTATTGAGGGATAATCTTTTTAAATATACTAATCTCGTTTTTCTTCAATATATTTGTACAAGTTTTCATAAACTAGTATTTTAACAATTTCAAAAGATTCCATTTATTATCTTGAAAACTTATAAAAAATTGCACGGGTTAGAAATAGTGCATAACAACAAAGTAATATCCTTCCATACGAGATGTCCAATTGTGTAAGGATAAAGCAATTCCTAGTTCACGTTAAAATGCTATACTAAAAATACCAAACAAAAAAAAAAAAATTGTTAGCTTACTTAATTTCCATTTTTTTCAAAATTTATATGAATATATTAGAAATCATAAAAACAAAGAAAATTTTAAGGATTGGAATTTAACTTAAAGTTTAGGCACCTTGGTGAATCTTATAGTCCTTAATATGTGAAATGTGAAATGTTTAATCACAACTTTTATATAAATATTCTAATATAAAATTTTGGCTATATTTAACAGTAAAATAATTTTAATATTCTAAAATAATGAGTGAATCACTTTTAGAAACAAATGGAAATTGACGTATTTTTTTGAAAAAGTATTAGAAAATATATCCCACCTATGAATGTTAGCCCTCTAAAATTTTCTATGATAAAAAATATAATTTCCAAAGAATAAAACAACGACACAAGTCTTAAACTAAAATAAAAACTTATGATAAAAAACTATTATAAATAAACATATTAAAAAGAAAAGAAAAGAAAAGCTTATGAAATTGTCTAATATTATAATATTTAAACAATCTTACCACCATACCCAACTTACATGGAGCACTAGTATGAAATCAAAGATAATAAATGTTAATCCATTCTCACGAAAAATTAAAAATGAACTATTAGCACAGATCCACTTTAAATTTAGATCTATCATTTGGCATGAGGAATCAAATCCTTTGAAGTGCAAACATATCCTCAAGTTTTTTCAATTTAAAAAAGGTTTTCAAGATGAGTGTACTCTCTCTCTTTATCTCTCACTCTCTACACACACATATAACATTTGAAAGTAAAAAAATTTCTAGTTAAAACATTTCAATGGTGCATTTCTCAATATGAGAAAGATGTGTAATTCCTTTTGTGCTCAACATAGAGATGACATGTGGTTTCATATATATATATGGAACCACATGTCATCTCTATGTTGAGCACAAAAGTATATATATATATATATATATATATATTATATATATATATATAATATATATATATATATATATATAGATATATCTATGTTGAGCACAAAAAAGGAATTACACATCTTTCTCATATTGAGAAATGCACCATTGAAATGTTTTGACTAAACACTTAGTGATAACATGGATATTACTTCCAATGTTGTTTGAGATATTCAAATGTATCTTTGGGAAGATATTTTTTGAAAATATCTACAATCTAGTCTTTGGTGGCAATGTATTCCAACTTGACATTTTGTTCCACTACTTGTTTTATTAAGAAGTGACACTTGATTAGAATATTTTTTTCTTTCTAGTGTATAACATGATAGTTTTAAATATTCATTGCATTTGTATTCTCACAATGTATCGATATTGGATAACCATATTCTACCTTAATATCTATCACATGATGCTATTGACATATACTTGACATCTGTTATGGATAGAGAAACCAACGATTGTTTCTTACTCAACCAAGTAACTAGACCATTTCCGAGAAAGAATGCTCCTCCACTTCAACTTTTTTTTATCATCAACTGTAACTATCCTGGTGAAAATTCCATGTAATAAAAGCTAAAAACAATAACCACGATTGATGGGACACTTATTCCAAGTTGAATGTTGGGCAAGACATCCTAGGGGGTGTTCATTTGGTTGTTTATGGCTAAGGAAATTGGAAAAGGCAATGGCTAAGGCTTTGGAAAGACAAAATGGTATTTGGCACAATTAGTTATGAAAATAATGGAAATTATGAGAAAAGAGAGCTTAAAGGTCATAGGTTTCATGTGAGGAGGAAATTGAAGGAAAATAATGGAAAATGAAGAAAATAGAGGGCTCGTTCATAAAAATGATTATGAGTATCAATTGGTAACCTTTTTTCAGCTTAGCTCTGGAGCTCTCTCATCACTCTCTCTCTCTTTCTCTCTCTCTCTCTCTTGGACACTTACAATTTCTTGGAGCACTTTGGCATTGGAGCAAGAAAGGAAAAGAAGGAAAGAGGAAGAAAAGATCAAGTATGGAAAGGTAGGATGAAGCAGCTACAACAGGATTCATTGCAGGTATCGACTTGTATGTGTATTTTCCTTGCTAGATTTGGCATGCATGGTATTTCATGTGGCTCTTTTCTATCATGGCATGGGTTTTTCTAGGTGTGATAGTGTTCTTCAGCCTAGACTTGCCATTTTATGACAGTTTTGATGAGATGGGTGTCTCATATTAGTTAATGTGGGATGGTCGGATGGATTTGAAGCTAAGTGGGTTGGATCTATGAACTGAAAAAAGACATGGCCTAGTGGTCCCTGAACTAAACTGTGGATCAAGGTAAAGCCACTGGCCTAGGATCAAGGTAAAGCCACTGGCCTAGTAACCCCTGAATTGGATTATGGGTTGTGGTAAAGCCAGATTGTGTGCCTTGGTGGGCCTAAGAATCGTTACCGGTGAATGGCAGGATATACGGTAAAGCCAAGAGGTGGATTTCTCTCTTTTGGGCCTAGTAGTCTCAGGATGGTATGTACGATAAAGCCTAGAGAGTGTGTTTTGGTGTAGGGCCTAGTGATGCATGGATCAGATTGTGGATTACGGTAAAGCCCGAGAGACTAGGAGGCACTCAAATTCCTCATGGTGTAGGCGAAGAACTCCAGTGGCATCCATGCTTGTTGGTGTTTCTTGGTGTGTTCTATGAGTCCCACATTCATGCTTGGAATATGGCATAGGGGTGATTGGCTAAAGAGAGACTTGGCTTAACCAATATATGGTCAGGTGGAATGTGGCAATTCCATCTCTGGTTGGTTTATTGCATTCATTAATGAGAAATTCATTCCCTTTATTTTCATGTGTAAATGATTGATATAGATGTGGATTTTATGGCTGACATGTTTATGATATTTCTATCCCTATTATGTTGGTTTTATGTATGTTTTATGACAACAACTATCTATGGAACTCAGCATGTTTTTACTTGAAAATGAATGGATAATGTATCTATGGCCTACTAGATGATAATGCAACAAATGACATGAGGGATCAATGGTTCATAGCGATTTTCAGATAAGTATGAGATCCCTCCACTTATTTCCGTTGTTTACACCTATAGGTTACATCTTGATGATATGTTTGATGAAATGTCTATCATGGTTAGTAGGGGTCTGGTTAAGATATTATTCAACTTATTGCTTTGGCATCATTGTTTTCCTGTTCTTTTAATGATCTTAAGTTATCACTCCATTTTGGGTAGTGACCTGGGCTCTAGGCCTGAGAAAGTGGCTTAAATCTCAGGGTCGTCGGCACGTAACTAGAAAATTGGGTCCCTAGATGCTGGAACATAAGGTTGTGAGAGCGACTTTGGGTTTCTGCACATTGTCGTGTCTATAACATGGGAGCGACTAAGGCCTATGATGGTCAAAACATTCAATAGCACCCAAGGGCAAGTTGTCTGAAGTTTTGGATTGGTTTCTTGGGTCCCGAATCTGATGTTGGATGACTATGTGTGATGTTTCCATCGATTCCACTTCCTTAAGGTCACATAGGAGGTCAAATCCAATCATAGTAGCCTATCATCGCATGTTTACCTCGGTTGGTTAGGTACTTGGGTAGATGTTGGAGGAGTGTGTTGTAGAGTGGTATCAGAGCATGGTTCACCCCTCAAATTGGATGGGAAGTTTGTGTTGGTCATGAATGTGTGTCAATTGCATGTGTGTATTTTACACTTGCATTCAATGTGCTTGTTTCATTTGTTGGATGATTGATTATGGTTGTAGTAAGGTTGCCATGTTGAATTTGATGTTGATTTTGTGGAATGCATTTGTCATGAGTATATGGCTGGTTACATATTGTTACATGTCACTTACATATTGATTTTAGGTCACTTGCTTACATCCTTGTATATTAGGATACATTCTTGTAGATTTGATTACATGTATCAGTAACAAGAATTAATCGCTTATGCTCGACTACATGCATCTATGAATCTATGTAGTTGATTTGGAATTTCTTATGCATGTTGATGGTTTCATGTGGAAATGTGTACAATGGAGTAACGGTTGTTTTCATACATGATGTCATAGCATGCATTGTTGATATGACCTTGCATTAATGACTGGACCCTAGCTAGAATGATGTTTATGAGTTGATGTAGTTACTTGTTATATGTCTATATGATGTTATGATTATGTTATACATGTATCACATTTATTTGATGATACGACAGACGAGGTATCCTCCCTAAATTATACTAAGGTACGTTTATTTATTGTGAGTTGGTTTATCTGACATATTATGCATTGTAGGAAAAAGATCAAATGGCTAGCAAGGTGGTAGACTACATAGAATCTCCTTATGCATCATATGAGCAACGTGGTGCAAGGCATACTTCTGATTTGGCAGATACATTGAGGATCTTAAAGAAAGATATTAGGAGTTGTAAGGCAGATAATGATCGGATCATACAGGCATAATAGAAGCAAGCAGAGGTTAATGAAATACTTCTTCAGAGTTTGTCAGGCTTGCAGTGACTTCGAATTAGAGGGCATTGGTCAGTTGGAGTGTTGGAAATGTGGTGAGGAACACCTTAGGAGATATTTTCCACAACATCAGGGTGGTAGGCCTAAGATATACAATGCATAGGAGGCGCAGACAGTTGGGGATGTTGGAAAGAGTATTCTTTGTATTTATGCAGTAGTGGACAACAAACATGAAGAACAACATGCATCTATTATTGAGATGGATAATAAGCTTTGTGATCAAGTTATTTCTTTTTCAATTGACCCATGGTCTAGTTATAGCTATGTTAATCTTGAATTGGTGGATAAGTGTGGTTTGAGTAAGGAATTGCATGTAGAGTCTTGGTTAGTGTAGTTAGCTACAGGTACAAAGAAGCGAGTTCATCATTGGGCAAGAGCTTGTGCATTTGACTTGAATGGTATGCCTACCACAACACATCTAAATGTATTACCATTGGGATCATACAGTATGCTGTTGGGAATGGATTGCTTATATATTCATAAAACCAAGGTAGACTGCTATGGTAAAGCCATTTAGTGTGTTGATGATAATGGGGAACCAAGAGTCTTGCAAGGAAAGAAGAAAGCCACATCAGTTAGGATGGTGACAACTATGCAAGCAAAGCATAGCCACAGGAAAGGGTGTGTGTTATTTGCATTGCACATTTCTAGTGATAAGGGTAAGGAGGTTGAGGATGCAGATGTGTTGAGTAGGTACCTAGTTTTGCAACAGTTTCAGGATGTATTTTGTTAGTGCCAGGGGCGCCTCCAGCTTCAAAAGCACCTTACAGGATGAGCACAACTAAGTTGGTTGAGTTAAATTTGTGGTCGAAGGAAATTTTGGACAAGGGATACATTAGGCAAAGTGTATCACCCTGGGGCACACTAATGTTGTTCATGAATAAGAAAGATCATACTCTCATACTATGCATCGATTATAGGAATTTAAACAAAGTTACCATCAAGAACACATACTCTTTTATGAGGATTCATGACTTGTTCGATTGGATGAAGGGAGCAGCAGTGTTCTCAAAGATTCATCTGAGATTCAGATACCATCAGGTACACATAAAAGAGGAGGACATTTACAAGTCTATGTTCCGGACTAGGTATGGGCATTATAAGTTCATTGTTATTCCATTTGGCTTAACTAATGCTAAAGCTACATTTATGTGCTTGATTAATAGTGTGTTGCATTTGTATTTGGATAAGTTTGTTATTGTGTTGATTGATGATATACTAGTATATTCTAAAAATGAGGAAGATCATGCTGAGCATTTAGCAGCAATTTTGAGGTTGTTAAGGGAGCATCAGTTGTATGCTAAGCTCAACAAGTGTAGTTTCTATTAGAGTGAGGTACATTACTTGGGAAATGTTGTCTCCATGGAGGGAATTGTAGTAGATCCAAAGAAGACAAGGGACATCATGGATTTGGTAGATTCTAAGAGTGTGGATAAAGTGAGATGTCTCATGGGTCTGGAAAGCTATTACAAGAGGTTCATCAGGAAATTCCTTTAGATTTCTTATCCTATCACATCATTGCAAAGGAAAGGTAAGAAGTTTGAATGGATAGAAGAGTGTGAGGCTAGCATTGAGAAACTTAAGCAATTTTTGACACATGAGCCAGTGCTACAAATTGCAGATTTGGACAAAGAGCTTGTGGTATGCACAGATGCTTGCAAGAGAGGGCTGGGTGGATTCCTTAAGTAGGATGGATAGGTGGTATGCTATGAGTCCCGAAAACTAAACGAGCATGAGCACAACTACCTGACACGTGATCTTGAGTTAGCAACAATCATACATGCATTGAAGATGTGGAGGAACTATCTTCTTAGCAGGAGGTTTTTACTTATGATTGATCACATTGGGTTGAGGTATTTGTTTGACTATCAAAATCTGAACGTCCGGCAGGCTATATGGTTGGAAACGATTAACGAGTTTGATTTCAAGATCAGGTACATCAAAGATAAATATAGAAAGGTGGTAGATGCTCTAAACAAATAGGTACATGTAAATCACTTGGAAACTACGAGATCCTATGGCAAAAATCTACAAGATAAGATCTTGTAGGAAGGTCAACAGGATGTCAGGTATATGGATATTGTGCACAGGTTGCAGCAAGGCGCTGGTACAGGTAAAGGTGATAGTATAGGTATAGGTATAGGTATTGGTGAAGGTACATGTACAGATAGTGGTACATGCACTAGTGGTAGTACAGGTATAT
Organism: Pinus taeda; assembly: GCA_000404065.3. NCBI lineage: Eukaryota > Viridiplantae > Streptophyta > Pinopsida > Pinales > Pinaceae > Pinus > Pinus taeda. Next base: position 89,148 of record APFE030017529.1, read on the forward strand.
GCACAGGTATGGGTATAGGTACAGGTGTAGGTGCACAAGGTACAAATTATTGTCTTACAACAGATTATTTGGTTAGTTCTGAGATAGGATATATGTATCAGATAACCGTGAGCTCAAGAAGGTGATCTTGAGGAAGTTTCATGCAAAACCATATCTGGGTCACCTAGGTTATCAGAAAGAAACTAACAGGAGTGAAGAGATTTTACTATTGGTTGAATTTGAAGAGGGATGTAGCAGAGTTTGTGGCAAGGTGTTTCGACTATTAGTGAGTGAAAGCATAGTGTAAACATACAGGTGGACTACTAGATCCAATCGCGATTCAAAAATTGAAATAGGAGGTTATTTCCATGGATTTCATCACACGGTTGTAAAATATTGTGAGGCAACATGATTCCATCATGGTTATGATGGACCAGTTGACAAAGGTTTCACATTTCATTCCAGTGAAGTCTACATTCTCATCTAGTGATGTAGCACATGTATTCATCAAAGATGTGGTTAGGCTGCATGGTGTTCTTAAGAATATTGTGTCAAACAGGGATGCGAAGTTCACTTCCAAGTTATGGAAGGAGTTATTTGCAGGTTTGGACACAGAGTTGGCCTTTAGTACAACATATCATCTATAGACAGATGGACAGATAGAGAGGGTTAGCAAGATATTGAAGGACATGTTGAGGATGTATGTGATGCATCAGCAATGAAAGTGAGAAGAGTATCTTCCTTTGGTAGTGTTCACATACAACAACGGTTATCAGGAGTCATTGAGGATGAGTCCTTTTGAGGCATTGTATGGGCAGAGTTGTAACACTCCTATCAATTGGAGTGATCTGGTTAGAGGGGTATTGATTGGACCAGATATGTTGGTAGACATGGAACATGAAAAGTAGGTGATCAAGAATAATCTAAAGGTAGCACAGGATAGGCAGAAGAGTTATGTAGATAGGAACAAGTTGTTCAAGGAGTTCCAGGTCACCAATCAGGTGCACTTTTGCATCAAACCGAAGAAGAGCTCCTTGCGGATTGGATCTTGTGCCAAGTTGGAACCATAGTTTTTTGGACCCCTCAATATCACTGATAGGATTGGGCCAGTAGCCTATCAAATTGTAATGCCTCCTACGGTGAAAGTCCATGATGTTTTCCATGTATCTTTGCTTAAGAATTATGTTAAGTATGTTGATCATGTGATTGACTGGTCTATATTGTAGGTGGAACCAGATAGAGAATTCTAGTCAGAGCCTCAATGTATATTGCAGAAAAAGGCGTTGATGCTCCATAACCAAGAAATCGAGCAAGTTAAAGTGCAATGGAAGCACTTTGAGCACAATAAATTTACATGGGAGATGGGGATCAGGTGCAAGCTATATATTCTTCCTTGTTTTCCAGTTGAGGCAAAGAATATTTGATATGGTGTTTTCATATATGCTTTGATATGGTGTTTTGGTATATGTTTTGATATGATGTTCTGGTATATGTTTTGGTACATGATTTTGGTATATATTTTGGTGATATTACTATATGTACATATGTATATGGATGTAAATACCTCCATGAGCTATGTTATAAAGCTCCACTAAGTGGTATGGGTATCATGTCATTATGATTACGTTGTCATGTTACTATGTTATCATGTGGTTATGTTATCATGATGTTATGATGTCATGTGGGTTGGCATTCAGCAAAGCGATCATTGTAAATACCGTAATGAGCTATGTTATAAAGCTTAGTATGAGGTATGTTGTCATGTTGTTTTTCTTTTGAGCAGGTCCTTCATTGTAAATACTCCATCGAGTTATGTTATAAAGATCCATGAGTAGTAGTCTTCTTTTAGCGGGTTGATGAGGTATATGTATGATTGAACATCAAGGATGGTGTCCCCAAGGGGGAGGGTTCTGTAACATCCCTGGTGAAAATTCCATGTAATAAAAGTTAAAAACAATAACCATGCTTGATGGGACGTGTATTCCAAGCTAAATGTTTGGGAATACATCCTAGGGGGTGTTCATTTGGTTGTTTATGGCTAAGGAAATTGGAAAACACAATGTATAAGGATTTGGAAAGGAAAAATGGAATTTTGGGCACAATTATTTATGAAAATAATGGAAATTAGGAGAAAATGGAGGTGAAAGGTCATGGGTTGCATGTTAGGAGGAAATTGAAGGAAAATAATGGAAAATGAAGAAAATAGAGGCCTCATTCATAAAAAGGATTTTGAGGATCAGTTGGCAACTTTTTATCAGTTTAGCTTTGGAGCTCTCACATTATTCTCTCTCTCTCTCTCTTGGACATCAAGTTTCTTAGAGCATTTTGGAAGTAAAGAAAGGAAAAGAAGCCAAGAGGAAGCAAAGGTCAAGCAATGAAAGGCATGATGAAGTAGCTACAACAGGATTCATTGCAAGTATTGACTTGCATGTATATTTTCCTTGCTATATTTGACATGCATGGTATTGCATGTGGCTCTTTTCTACCATGGCATGGGTTTTTCTAGGTGTGAAAGTGTTCTTCAGCCTAAAATTTCCATATTATAATAGCTTTGATGAGATGGATTTCTCATATCGGTTAATGTGGGGTGGACGGATGGATTCGAAGTTGAGTGGGTTGGATCTACGAACTGACAAGCACATGGCCTAGTGGTCCCTGAACCAAATTGCGGATCACGATAAATCCACTAGCCTAGTAATCCTTGAACCAAACTGTGGGTTGCGGTAAAGCTAGATTGTGTGCCTTGGTGGGCCTAAGAATCCTTGCCGGTGAATGGTGGGATATACGATAAAGCAAAGAGGTGGATTTCTCTCAGTTGGGCCTAGTAGTCTTTGGATGGGATGTACGATAAATCCTGGAGAGTGTCTCTTGGTGTAGGGACTAGTGATGCCTGGATCAGACTATGGATTATGGTAAAGCCTAAGAGACTAGGAGGCACTAAAATTCCTCACAGTGTATGTGGAGAACTCCGGTGGAATCCATGCTTGCTGGTGTTTTTTGGTGTGTTCTATGATTCCCACATTCATGCTTGGAATATTTCATTGGAGTGATTGGCTGAAGAGAGGCTTGGCTGGTAGTCCGTGAGGTCGCTATTCAATGTTTGATTTTTCCTCTAAATTTCCATTGGGAAAGGATAAATTGGAATCCACTTAAAAACTTTGAAGTTCTAGAAAAATACAAATTCCAAAAAAAAATCGATAGCTTCTAGACTTTCAACTAAGGAAAATGTTACATCAAAATCAACACCTTCAACTTGAGCATATCCTTTGCAATTTTTTTTTGTAGGAAAGCAAATAACATTATATTAGCAATTTGTTTTTACATAGAGTACATCGAGAGATTCATTGTGGGTCTAGACTACTGAACCCTACCTTTTTCCCCTATAAAGGAAACCAAAATGGCTATTAAGAAAAATAATAGTTTGATTATGAGTTAGAGCGGAGACAAAACAAAAAAACCAAATAGTTTACAATAGGATTTGTACCAAAAAGTTTGCATTTGAGGCTGAAAGTGAATAGAGCAAAGAGAAAAGTGAGATATGAGAGAGAGAACCAAGGTAGAAGATTTGTTCATTCTTGTTGCTTTCCTTTCAGCTCAAAATATGCTAGTTGAGAAAAAGTGAGATCAACTGAGTCTCCTCCTTTGCTGCCTAGGTGGTCCATGTCCAACGTTTCCTCCAAAATAAGGAACCCGTAGGTACTATGGTTGTGGGGAGAGGGATACCAATTAACAAGTTGATCATCAATGGTTGGAGGCCTCTTATATATTCCTTCCCCTAGAACAAATTTCTCTTAGCCTGGATTTCCTCTGCCCCATTCGTCCCCTGCCAAGATGATGGAAGGAGAGGGAAAGTGGTCTTCTGGTTGTAGCTCTATAGATCTATACGGAGTGCTGGAAGCAATGGACAACATCAGGTTGGGAGGAAATTTATACCAATATTTCGTGAGAGATGACAAAGCATTTTTCTAATACCATTGTTTAAGGTGTTGGATTCAACCACATGACATTCAACATGAGTGCGAGATGACTCCATGTCCTAAAGATGCATAGCCAATAGATTAGGAACAACCCAAAGAGTGTCACCAATTATTCATCTCTCAATTACTTCCATGATCACTACATTAAACCTGGTACGGTCAAGGATGTCATGGTCAAAGAGAAAAATGTGGTCATTGTGCCATGGAAAGTGGGGAGGGTGACCTCTCCCCCTACTACAACATCAAACACAACCACATTCTCGCAGCATGGCATTGTTCTAGAGAAAAAATATGTTAGGGATGTGGAATGGGATAACAACAACAATGGGAGAAATATAGAGACAAATCCTCTTAGATTCAAAGGACTGCAAGGAGGAATGAGGGATTTAGTGACTGAGCAGAGGAGTCAACATGACCACGAGGCTAGATAGAAGAATTAACATTGAGAGGGTGTGGATAGTGAGGATGGGATTACTCTTTTGAATACTTAAGCCATTTTCTTGTTGATAAGCAGGTGGAGTCATTTTTCTTGGACACTAATTATTGATGTCGGCCATGTCAGCATTAAATTGCTTAATGAGGTGTAGTTGGTAGGTGAGCACCCAGATCTGGGTGAGCCTTTCCAAATTAACCTTGCTTCTTATATTTTCCATAGGTACAAAATTTTATATTCCATACGATGAATATACGTATACTTTCAATACTTTCAACATCCAACATGTCACTTGCGGGAATTGAACTTGGGTGGGGAGGATTCCATTCCTTCTTCCCAACCACCCACGATAATCGCAATTGAGAAATTAACCTTGCTTTATTTCTTATTACTTGACCATTTTCATCAAACGTTTTTTTGAAAACCCACTTAATGCTATTCACACTTTTGTATGTTTGTCTTCAAACATGTTATCATGTCTCATTCTTCTTAATTTTGTTCAGTTATTCTTCCATAACATCAATCTAGTGCTTGTCTTCACTAGCTTCTATGAAATTTTTTGGTTCAATTTTAGATAGAAAGGAGAAATGTGCATGTCTTGGTTCACTTGTTAATCTTCATCTAGCCTACACTCTTGTATATTTATCACCAATAGTTATATTTTTTGAATGATTCTTCTAGATGAATCTAGATGGTGTTTTGGTATCTTGATATTCTTCTTCTTCTTTTTCTTGTAGCATGTCTCTTTTGGATGCCCATTTGTTTGTGATTTCTCCTTTTGATGTATTGCTTCATTGACTTTAACATTTGTAATTTATAAAAAATTTCATAATGTTTTATTGTAACATCAATAAGCCTTACAACAATGTTACAAACTTAATGAGCATTGTAACCTCAAAACAAGAACTCTAGCTCAAGAAACCCTATTTTTGTGCAAAAAACATGAAAGAACACCCCAAAATAAAAAAGTGGTGATGTTGCATCACCCTTTTTTTTAGAGTTCAAATTCCAACGTTTTGCTACTATGGTATTAAAAACCAAAATCACGATCATGAATTTTTTTTAAATTTCAACAATTTTCAACCAAAGCATTATAAATCAAATAGCATGACTCCAAAAAAACCTTAAAATTCTGACATTTTTCAGCCATGAAATTAAAACCAAATATCATGAGTACAAAAAGCCTTAAAATTTCAAGATTTTTCAACCATCGCATTATAAATCAAACATTATGACTAAATTAGAGCTTTAAAAATCAACACTTAAATTAAAGAGTTACTCTACCATGAGCAATTTGTTTTAAAGGCTAAAAGTATAGTCTTTTCAAATATTAGCCTAAGACGAATTGACCCATTTTCAATGGGGCACTAAAACTTCAATATTTTTTTGACAATAACTTATAAAATCATCATTAATGTACATAAAATCACGAAAATCACCTTTAAAAATAAATAAAAAAATGATGTAACACAATTTTTTATTTATTAAAAACATGAAAGTTTCAATTCTTTCAAAAACAATTAAATAATTAAAAACCATCTTTTCCTAGGAAAAAAATAAACAATTAATAAAAATTGATTAAACATGAAAATTTTAAAACATTTCGAAACAAATTAAAAAAATATTACAATATGATAGATTAAAAAAATGGAAAAAACGAGAACTAAAAAACCAATATAACTCCCCTCTCTCTCTCTCTCTGAAATTTAAAATAAAAATATATATTTAATTTTTAAAATGGGAAAAAATTATTATATTTTAATTTTTAAAAATGAATTAAAAAAATAATAATTTTTACAAAACTTTAAAAATTTGAAGAAAACAAAAACGATTAAAACAAATTGAGGTCATTGTGGGGGAGAGAAATGCTCAACATAACCCCTCTACCCACATGGCTGGTCTGCAATCATCACACAGCTCGAGTGTGAGAACTATATGGTGGTTGTACACTGACCACATGGGTGGAGGCATTGCCCTCTCCCACAATGACCTCGATTCATTTTAATTTTGTCTTTTCTTTTTTGTTTTTCTTTTACTTTTCAAGTTATTTATTAAATTTATTTATTTATTTTATAATTTTTAAAAGTTAAATTTAGCTTAATTTTTTTTTTATTTTATATTATTTTTTTTTAAATATATAAATATATATATCTTTTCAATCTTATTTATTATTATTATATATATTATTTTTAATTCTGGACTTTCTATTATCTATAAATGTTGAAATTTACATATGGATAGTTCAAAATTCTAGTGGTCTCACCCCAACTGGGTTCTCTTACCATGACAATCATACCAAAACAAATGTGCAAGAAAACACATATAGAAGCTGACCATAAGCATTGAGGCCAAAGATGCCAAAATACTAATAAAACAAATAGAGTGCTAGTGATCATTATCAATTATTAGAATTGATAGAAGTCGAGTTATCTAGTCATGTTCCTAGAGGAGGAGGAGGGCAGTAACTACACTTGAAATGTTACTCCAGATGAGTAAGCTAGATTTCTAGTCTATGCAACTTTACCATAACTTATGTTTTCTCAAGCCACACCACAACCACATGTTCTCTTAAGTGAAATTGGAATTATTGAAGCTAAGTGAGAGCTCCTGCCAAGGCCTTGAGATCCTTGTGAAGATTCTGCTCAATTTATTCAAGTTGTGATTTCAAAGTCTGTCTCCCTTTGGTCGAGGCAGTACAGGAGGGTCCACCACCTTTTTGCAGGAGCCGATGGGAAATACCATGACTAGGAGCACACTCTCCCCCTTTTCAATGTAACCACAAGCTTCTTGCCTTAACCATGACCAAGGGTTGAGGGCACCAAAGTCAATGCAGTGTTTGAGAGTATAATGCGAGAGATCCTCCTTGGTCGTGTCATACTTTGTAGCCAACAACCGAAGAAAATACCAAAACTCCCATTCAAAAAGTGTCGATGAGGGGATAGAGGGCATGACCTTCTTATAGATAAATTGAACCATCCTACCACCCCTCCACCACCTTTGCAATAGATTGAGTAGACCTATAAGAAAACCAGGAGGTCAAGCAGAAAAATAAAAATTAGAGTAATAAAAACTCGAAACATAATGAAGCCACCTATTGTCACATTCGAAGCAATGCACCCATTTCCATAGGACTGCCTTTAGGAGGAGAGGTAGGATAATTTCTTTGGATAAAGCCCTACCTCCCCAAGTAGAGACACCCTATATTAGAATAAGAAACTCTTTAGATAGAAAAATTGTATAGGACACAATGCTCACTAGTCATGGATATAGAGCAGGAAGTAGGCTGAAATGCGAGAGACAAGCTAAGGAAGAAGGAGAAATAACACACCTAGCACCCAAAATTCCCCTCTGTAAGTGAAAAATCCACCACTATGGAGGCCACTAATTTCAACCCTAACCCGCAGGGAAAAGAAAATCCAAAGCAAGGACCCCTGAAAACACCAAGTGTTAAACAATTCTCGACACAACAAGAGGACCATGCTTTTGAAACCATGACAAAGAAAAAAGAAAGAAAAGAAATGGAAAACCCAAACCAAACAAATAGAACACGCTGGGGTGAGACCCTGAGCGTCATTACCAAAGGTATAAATCATCTTGTCACACAACTCCCTAAAACCCTTTCCCACCACACCAAATACAAAGAGAAATATATAAGCAAAGGATATATAAAAGACTCGGCCCAGAATAAATCCCAGCCCAACCAAGTTACTTGGAGTATTTGACAGGCACCATAAATATTTTTGAAAATCTGAGTCTAAATGCTCGAGCCTCATTGCTACTACTAGCACTTCACCCTCATATGAACACACTTAGGAGGTCAGACAGTAGTGCCAATAGCACCATGAGAGACTCGTCGCATTCCACCATGCACGATCAACATAATAGCCTACCATATCATACCTCGGCCAACTAAATACAAAGCTTGCAGGTTTGCTACCTCAGAGTAAGTACTGAGGAAAATTTTAGGGGCTAATATTTGCATGTGGGCTAATTTTCCATGGTTTTCCAAAAATTATTCACCAATTTCCATTTTTTCTAAAAATAATTCGCATAAATTTTATAATATAAATGATTTTACCTTTAGTGTCGCCAAAATTATATAGAGAGTATATATAAAAATATTATAAATTTGAATATTTTTACAAATATATCACCAAATATTTTACATTTTTCATATTAGAGACTAACAATATTCTCCAAGGTTTCTAAACTTTAGGATAAATTTACATCCTTAAATTTTTCTCTGGTACTAAATAATAACCGTAAAAAACTTTCCCTCGCATGCAAGAAGGAATGCTTACGACCTGCCACACTTTCCTCTTAACAAGCTAGTTCCTGGGGAGGTGTGAGAGGCTATGACCCCTCCTCCATTGACCTTAGGATCGCAACCCCCATCAACAATTGCAGGTCACTCTCAAGAATTGAGTCTGAGACTTTAACTGGTTGTTGGGTGGATCTAGCAACAAATCCTACTCAAGATCATGCACTGATGCCTCAGAACCCTAATTTTCCAACTAGTCAATTGCTTGATTTCCTTTTCACCTCATGTGCTATGTGATGACATAAGCAAAATACTAGAGAAAAACTCGAATTATAATAATTAACAGTTCAAGCTACCTGTCACACGGAATGAGCCGATCTTGCGGACAAGGTATACCTTCCTAGAATCTAAAGAAGACCTAATGACAAGCAAACCAACCAGACACTATCTTTCTCTAAATGTGCTTTTATAAATAATGGCAAACAAGTGTGTTTAAGGCCTACCTTATGTCCAACGCAAGTTTGGGGATGCCTTCGCTCCTCTGATCCAAGTGAGTTCCTTTGTCGCAAAACTGCAAACACAAACAGGGCAAACGATTAAATAGCACCTGAATAACCAGTATTATAAAACATATTTAACATGAAAGTCAAGGATTCCATGAAACAAATAACATGAGATACTTGTTGAGAAAAATGAGTTTGACTGTATTAATTCAAAGAAGAAGAACTTTACAACCTTTGCCTTGACGCTGTACAAGCTCCTCCCAGGGTCCAACAAGAAGTCTCCTCTACTTTGACAAGCTTCACTCACTCCCCAATGAAGCCAAAAAGTTATGTGATCTCTCCTCGTAAGCTCAAATAGGAAGTCTTGATTTCACTAGCATTTACCCTCAAAAGTTCAGCTTCTAACCTCTCCAGCCACTAACCCAATGCCTCAATTTATAGTGCAATGGAGGGTAGTTACTAGGTCCTCCTTCAAAGGGATAGAATCCTCCTTCAAAGGGATAGCTCCTCCTAACAAGGGATTAGCTCCTTCTCTTTTGGGATGCATGAACCACTTTGGAGCGAACAATCCACACCAAAATTCCTTCTAGAAACATATAGAATTAACCCAAAGTGAGTTTTTTAAGATAAAAATTGCACCTTTTGACTTTCACAGGGGTACGCACAATCCCCTTTACATACAGAGCGTATAAGTACACAGGTATTCTGAACAAAAGGTGCGGGCCCACAAGCAAAAGTGAGAGAAAGTGCGGAACCAGAGTTACATTGCTTTTTTTATGTCTTTCTCTCATTTCCAAAGCTTGTTTTGAAGAGCTGAGGTCTGAGACTTGCTTAGGAGGCTAGTATAGGTGGTGATAGACCTATACTGACTGCAAATAATCAAGGTGACGATATTTTTGTATAACAGCTAGGAAAATTGCACTAAGATTGGGAGGTTGGCCTGTTGATCATCTCTGCAGAATTTCTGAGTTGAGCTAACTGATGGGTAGTGGAAGGCCTGCTTATGAGCACTACATAATTTCTAAGATGAACAGTCAGTTGATTGTCTGGATGAATGACTAGGAAAACTACGGAATTTTCTAAAGGAGACAGGGATGGGCACTTGGTGTCTGTCTGGCCTGTCTGCAAATTTCCTCAGTCAGTTGAATGGGTGAAGTCAATGGCCTCTACGCAAATTTGGAGGGGAGTCAGTCTCACAGTGACTACCGCGTCCAACTTTCCGGCTGGCCAACATGAGAGTTGATTGACTTGCTTGCGGGCAACACAAATTGAAAGGACTAGCTTGGTGCTTCTACACTGTTCTGGTTGACACTTGATCGAGTCAAAAGTAGGGTGATGGTCCGACTGCCAGTGAGGAGTCTAGTCATCAGAACTTCAACAAAAATGTCTAAGTGTGTGAACATTTGAAAGATGCATAGGTGATGATACGAACACACACTCGTATGACTTGACAACGAAATGACCAAACCATCCAGATACAAATGTTCAACATGACTGACCGATGGCGCAAGCGACAAGCATGGCACTCATGATTGATTGTTCATTATTGAGATGACGCTTGCGTGACAGTGAATGTGACTCCGTGTGTGAGTGTGATAGATGCTTTCATGGTGAACACAACAGAAACATGACTTGGGCATTAACATGCAGAGACATGGATGCAATGAACAAGCAAGGAAAACGTAAATATTCACACAAGCTCATAGAGTGATCTCGAGTGTGTGCAATCATCAAGTAAAACTATTCAGGGGAGGCTCCAAAATTGGTGTAGGCCAAAATTTTGGAGGGTGGTTGTATCGGCTACAACACTTGGTGACACATTGGTAGAACTTCAACTTCTCTGTTTTGGTTCATTGCTAACATAGGGCCTTGGTCTTTCGGGGAGTATTGAATTATTGTGTAGGTTACTTCAGTTTCCCCACTTACCCCATGGACATACATGGTTCACCCTTTGCCAACTCAGTCAAATACAATCAAAAGTTCAGCATAGATCTCACTGTTTTGAATCCGAGAAGGGTAGTTTAGTTCAAGTGTTGACAATTTTTAGAGTATAAGTTTTCATCTCTGGTGTTGCTCTGCTGCCAACAGGCCTGGAAAATACCCCGGCAGATTCACACAGGAAAACACACATTTCTCCACTGCTAGCGAGCCTGGTGAGTACCCCAGTGGAGTTGCATGCTTCACCTCTCTACGCAGGAAGCCTTTCTCTTCTTTTTCCTTTGTAATTTTTTAAGAGAACTGTGCATAGACACTTATTTATTTTTGGGGTAGAAGAGGGATCCTAACTTATTGAGAGCAGAAGAGGTTGTTCCCTCATAGAAGCATGTAAGACCTCTGACATAGGTTTGCTCATTTATATTTCCCCTTCTCCATTTCTACTAGTTGGATTAGCTTAAACACACAAAGTAGAAAGTTGAGTATAGGCATGGGGCTTCCCAGTTTGGACACAGGTTCATAGTTGGACCAAATATTCCCTTATCGATGGTTCGTATTTTCTGTTAGGACTTCATCAACCGAAGCTTGTAACCAAGCATAGAGAAAATGGACACAAGATGGTTCAAGTGCTACAGTGTCACAAGTCTCTTCAAATTTCAGCCACATACTCTATTCAAAAGCTAGAATGTAGTAGTTGGCATCACTTATTTCTAGAAACAAAAATAGTAATATATCAAACAAACAAAATGAATGTGAACAAAAAATAGTAAGAAAAATCAAACAAGGTGAAAGCAAAGATAATAAGAAAAACAAACCAAATGAAACAATAAGCATCAAGTAGACTATGTACATGGCACAAGCACGTCTCAGCCTATTGAAACTAGTGTTTGAGGACTTGGCCTTTGACAGGAAGATTATCAATCCTCCCATAAAGTGATTGCAAATGATATGTGTATGAGCCAAGTTTCTCATGGATACGTTTTGGTCCACCAAGCTTCACTACCGAAACCTAGTGGCATTCCAGAAGACCTTCAAGTGAAGACAACACCATTATTTCAGGTACTTCGTGCAACATGGCCTCGGATGATGGCACGGGATAGTTGTTTTTATTCTGTGAAGGGTTCAAGCTTTTGAAGTCAATGCGTAAGAAGATCTTCCCATATTCTTACGTGTGTGATTTGAATTAGAAAACCAAGTATGATGGTGAAATTTGCAAGTAATCCAAACACTTAAAATGTTATTCAATGTTTTTGGCAAAAGGATGACAAACAACATGTATGTGTTACCTATTATTTTCTGAACTGGCTTGTCTCTAACTTTACATAGAATCTCATGTTGGATTTCTCGGGTGTAATAGGTACTCAGGTCATCATCTACTCGTGTGGACCCCTCTTGATATTGTTCGATCAAGTGGTAAAAAGTTGGTTGCTGCTGTAGTGTGTAACTTGTAACAAGATTGGCCATCTTCGGGTCATGGTGAGTTCCCAGGTTGCTCTGTTCGTTCATGGTGTTGGTCCTTTGTGTGTTTAGTATGAGTGCTTCAGCATCATAGTTTGTGACTTTAGACTTAAAAAAACTTGAAATCACGCATGGTTCATTGTTTTGGATGGCTGAGATACACTCGGTCCTTCAGCCATTATGTGTTCCTGATTTTCCAAGTCTCATGGCCTACAATGTGTCTGTATATGGTCTGTTTGGCATGCTGGTATTGTTTCTACTACCATTGTTTCTACTACTGCTACTATCAGAAAAACAAGTTGTACAAGTTTTATTATCATCAGTTGGGCAACGAAGGAGTCCCAACAGCTTGTCTGATTAGGTTGGGGTTGGCCATGCAAGTTAACACTCCAATGTCTTTTGCAGGAAGCAATTTCCAAACATGAGTTCTGCGAAGGCCAATGGTTCATTCTCTTCGTTAAGGGGAGTGACATTGTGTTTCATATACCTCTCTGATAACACCCAGATTTGGTCACATCTGCCCTTGTATGGAAGCCACATGTGAGACCAGTCTGTAGAAAAATATCCATCTAGCTTGCTGGACCAGTCTCTGCTAAGTGGCAAGCCATATGCTTCTGGTATGTCCACAACAACTATGTTGATGCATTGGTGAACTCAACTGTCATGGGATAGTCGGATGATCAAATCTCATAGTTCACAAATGGCTGGTATTGATGTTCTATAGAGTTGGATGATTCTGGCGAATGTTTCGCTCCATCATGCATTGATATTATTAGCAATGGAGAGTGGCATGACATTGGCTGCCATGCCAGAATCAACCAAGAAATTGTGGACATTGTATTTGAAAACTTCGAATTAAAGCAGGAATGGGGGGCAACCTGAGTTTTCTTCTTCCATCTAGAGTGTATTGAGCATAGTGGATATTGATCCAGTTGGTGTTATTTCTCCCTTGCTAGTGGAGGTCATGATGTCTATTGTTGTTTGTCCTAATGCATGCAACATGATATATTGCTGACTCTGGACTTTGGCTAGATCAAAAAAACTAATGTTCACTCGAGTTTTCTTCATGTCATCGACTATGTTGTAATCAAGAGGTGGTAGAATCACTAAGGTGTTCGAGGTGGAATGGATGTTTGTGTTTTCCGGCAGAGTGTTCTGCAACTTGGTGCCTATGGATGTACTCTTATCCACTGCTATCTTCCCGTACTTGCATTGTGTTTATTGCTTTGAGGCAACCGGTGGCTCAGCTTTCTTTATCAGTTGTCTCACCTTCTCTTGCATCTCCTCAAGTGTAGGGGGAGCCCCTTTACTCCTAAGATGGTAACGATCATTTTTTTTTGGGCTGCTTCTTGGTGTTCATATTCAAGAATACTTGCGAGCACTGGTATGCGTTCACCACATGCCTAGAACTTAGTGCTTCATTAGGTGCAACCTCTTTGCTATCATCAGTGTCTTCTGACTGCTCTTATATGTTACCATCTAGATTGAGTCTATGAGTACAAACAAAGGTAACAACTTGCTTCCAATCTGAACAAGAGTTCTCGGGGTGAAATTATTCATGGAAGGAACAAAACTTAGGATCAACACATTGGTCGAGTTGGAACATAGGCTTCTACGCAAATTTGGAACTGAACTGATTGTTGCTTGATGAGCCAGTTGGTGAACTTTTTTTCCTGTCTCTATCTGGGTAGATGACTTCTCACAAATGTGTCCATCTTCCATTGCTTGAGTTCGAACACTTCGGTGGTCAAGTTATTGACAAGGCAAGTGAGGGTCTCAATATCAGTTGCTTCCTTGTCTCTTCCCTTGCTCACCATTGCTTCAGGTTTTTTGGTCACATCCTTGGAGTCTTTCATTGATTCACCATCCTTGATGACTCCAATGGTGCGCAAGTCTTTCTCAACAGTAATAGCCTCTTCGCAGCTTTCTAAAAGTGTTGGCTTCGCAGTTTGCTTAATTAACTACGCAATGGTGGTTGGCAGTGCAGATGTGTAATAGTCGATAGTGATGGAGTCATGAGGTTTGATGTCTACTGCAAACTCGTTCAAAATATGCAGAAACCTTTGATTGAAATCTTTCACTTTCCCTTTTCCATTCATCCTGAAGCTTCCCAATTCTTTGAGTAGCATGGCTGGGGTCTTATCATCAACAAACTTTTCAAGGAACATACATTTGAAAAAACCCCAGTTCTATATGGAGTTGGGTGGAAGGCTGTGATATCAAGCAGCTGCATGGTTGTCCAAGGTACATGGAAACAATATACATGATACGTCATCATAACGTACCTCAAGGGTCTGTAGTTGTAGGTAGAAGTTGTCTAAATGGTCTTCTCCCTTCACCGTGCTATCAGGGTTGAACTTGATGTTCATTCTCTCTGCTAACTTCAGTATCTTGTGTAGAACAGCTGGGAGAGCCAATGGTCCCTGAGTCATCCATTCAAGATTTGTCCTCTTCATCATCTTCGTCTTCTTCCTCTCCTTTGAAATCTGATGGTTTTGGATCCGAGTCTATCAATTCATCTCCACCTCCACTTCCTTCGCTACCTTCCCCTCCACCTCCTATACATGAGTTTGATCCAAATACCACAAGAGTGCCTTGCTCATCTTCAAAGAATATTGGAGGTTCCTCTCCATCTTCAATAGCTTCTTCCAAACCATGAAGAGTAGAAAGGAATACTTATTCAACCAATGATACAACAACCCATGTGGGAGTGGTTTTTGGCTTCTTAGATGAATGTGTAAGATACTATATGCCTGGGATCAGTCCAACTACTTTCGTGAACTCGCGAGTGATGGGATAGATAGAGCGAAGATGCTGATATGAAATCTCATGTTCAATTCTGGGAGGTGAGGAGTAACCAACTGTTGAGCCATGAGAGAGGGAGTGCAAGTTACTGCCTTCACCAGATGGTTGATGAGTGAATGTGAAGGGAATTTCAACCATGTACAACTGGCATCCCTCTTCTAGCACTAGAAATGTTGACAGTGCTTGACTCGCCACCATTTAGGGGATCACCCCGGTATGAAGTCCCAACTAGATCTCAAACCATTTGGTGTGGGAGTCCCATTTGGTATGATGGCCTGGTTGCCATTATCTTAAGGATTTGCCTCAACTCTTTCTTGTTAGCATAGGAGAGTGGTTCGCTTTGTCTTCTAGAAGTGAGATTCACATGCTAAGTGTGCTTGTGTCAATGGTTCTTTCACTATGAGGGGAAGAAGGTGAAGGTGAGTTGTAGATTGAAAGGGATTAGTGCCAACCCAGGTACAAACACACAATGCAAAGGAAATACATAGCTTCCGATGGAGTAGTCCACTGGGATGCGACAGCCAGTACATACAAGGTAAGATAACACGTACAACACTCATGAATTAGTCCAAATGAGTGCAATCGTTGTTACAACAAGGTTCATGTGAAAGGTTTGTTTGATGTCTAGTAGAGTAGTTGACACAGAAGAGACATCATTGTTAGACATCATTTTGTCACTGTCCTTGTACTCCCCATTCCTTGATC
This sequence comes from Pinus taeda, assembly GCA_000404065.3. Lineage (NCBI taxonomy): Eukaryota > Viridiplantae > Streptophyta > Pinopsida > Pinales > Pinaceae > Pinus > Pinus taeda. The sequence continues at coordinate 105,204 of APFE030017529.1, forward strand.
TTGGAGGACCTCTCTAGTGAACACCGAATGCTTTGCCTTCATGGAGAAACTCCCATTATGTCCCTCTCTGTTAGCAGATCATTTCCCTTTTGCACCATTTCCCCTGAAACTTTAGTTTTTCCCAATATACAAGACCGACACTAATGGCCTTTGTCTCCCCCGTGCCAATGTGCAGAGATTAGCACTATTCCACGTTCCGATCGGTGCAACTAAGTTGTGTCCCAGTCACGCCGGTCCTGTTATGGAAAGTTTTTTAAATTAGAGTCGAAGCTTCCATCTCTAGAAGCTCCGTAACGGAATTTTGGTAAATGGTTTGGCCGGATCGGGCGAGGATGACAGTTTTGGGCTCCTTTCTCCTATAATGACAGAACTCCTTCAAGGAATAAGCCCTCCTCCCATGAGAAGAGGATCCATCTCCCATCCATCTTTTCTATATAAACCTCCCTTCTTCCCAAAGCACAAACTAGTCAGAGTAACATAGTTAGAGTCTTGGCTAAGTGTGAGTATGCTATTTTGATTTGACAAGCAAGCTATTACTAGTTGTAGCAATCTAGTTGTGTGAGGGAGAAGTGTGCTTGGTTTGGAGTGAAACCTAAAGGGAAGAGTCTTTAAACTATTGTTGTTTGAAGCCATCATGAAGTGCTAGCAGAAGTGTGTGGGAACCTAGTCTTGTCAGAGGAATACTGCAACATCAAGACGAATGGTTGTAATCTCCCTTCCATATTAATACATGCAACTATTGATTGATTTCCTACATGTTTTGTAATATTACATATTCATTTATTGATGCTTCTTGACTCATTAAGTAGGTTGGATTTCAATTTGTCTATTATTATGTTTGTGTGTTGTTGTTGTTTACTTGTTTCAGGAGCTTGAAGAAAGAAGCGAGAGATTGCTGGAGCGAGCAGGTGAGGACATCATCAAGCAGGATAAGCGACCAAGAGGTAGGCCCTCTTGGTTGATCCTAACCTAAGGAAATCTTCCATAGAATGTAATTGTTGTGGCTAGACCCATTATCAGGCTAGAGGAATTTTTTCGTGTCTGCACTTATAATTTTACTTTACCAAAAATTAGCAACTCCACTGGGGAGATCCCATCCTTTTGTTTGTTTTGGATTTCATGATTTCGTGAGAACTTTACTAGTTTCACATTTTCCCTTTTGTTTTATTGCTATTCTCCTACTTACTGGCTTAAGTCTAAAAATCATAGTAGTAGATCTGGTCCCTGTTTTGATTTTATTTTTTATTTTTTCTTAGTTTCCTTAGACAATGCATTTAATCGGCTGAAAGTTGCATTGATCAATGCAAATTATGGAGGAACAATCACGCCAACCTACCTCTGGAACTTTTTGTCAATTAGGCAGTCACGCTAATGCCTGTAAGTGAAGATTAGGGCTCGACCCCAATCTTGGCTAGTGTGTTCTACTCTTCTATTTTCGACCCTGTGAGCTTTTTGGACCATCTTCTCCCTAACTAGAAAGGTTCATTTAGCTTGCTTTGCGTGCTTTCTTAGTTTAGCCCACCCTCTGATGTGTTAATTATGGCCCTGTGTGAAGTTCTTTTCTATTTTTTCTTTGAATCCCTCGATCAGCGCTAGTTGTCATTTAGGCAGTCGTGCTGATCAGGCCATCAGCGCTAGTTATAGTATTGGTCAGTTATTCTAGTTGTGCCTATCAGCGCTAGTTGTCAGTTAGGTAGTCGCACTAGTCTCAGGGGTAAGAAAAAATCATAATTTCTCCCATTCTAGTGCCAGTGTGTCTTGACCCTCATACTCTCTTCCTCCATCTAGAAGTGACTAGGATGCTTTGTCTTCAATTGAATGAGTGAAAGACTCTCGTTTTTTGTCTTATTTCGAGTGGCTCTTTTCTCTTTCCAATCATAGATTACATTGCTTGTTTTGTCGATTGAAGCATATATGTGTTTGGTTTGTTCAATTCGGGGAAGAAGTTTCTTTTATTTTCATTTATAAATATTTGGATTTGATTGATGCTTGTTTGTTTGAAATTGTGCAAATTTTCATTAAAGTGTTTTATGTGAAAGATTCATTTTGCATTTTATGAAAAGAAGAACATCATTCTAGTTTACTTAAGCAAAAATATTGCATTAGTAGCATTATTGAGAAGCTAGAATTGCATCACCATAAGCATTGGAAATGAAATGAAACTTCTGTTGTTGTTATAGGAATATTAAGTGCATTTAAGAGATTTATTAGTGAAAGATTTCATTCTTCAATTGTTGCATTAATTTTGTGTTCTTTATCTCTCAATTAGTGATAACTTTCATCAAAGACAAAGATCTATTTTCTCATATAGATCCATATAGGAGTTTTCAGATGACATCAGTAGGGCCTTGTAATTGAAACCTAATTAAATATCAACCGTTAAAATTTATTGAATTAACCTAAGGAAGCATTAAAACTTAACACTCATATTTAGTGGTCTACGGTAGAGATGTGTTCTGACGTCTTTAGACCTGGCAGATGTCATTAGCTTCGGCATTAGACAGTGCTAGCATGGATTTGTGCTCCTTGTACCATCGAGTATATAATGGGAGACCCCTCTAGGCTACAATCCTTTACCCGTAGGAAGTCAAGTCGGCCACCTTGCAAACGTGATACGCCGAACACAACATTCAAGGAGATTGTCTTCTCGTACTTCTCGGTTCGCCAGGAGGTATTCTCCAGTTCATAGTTGCCTGGTAATCCTTTTTACCTAGACCATATAGAGCATTCATTTGATCTTTTTGACTTTTTAAACTTAAAATATCATTCAAGCACTTGTCCTTTCGAGCTCGTTTCCAATCGGAAGTGATAGAGTCACCTTTCGTCCTTTTCTCAACACTTAAAACATGAAAAGGAAAAATTTTGTTTGAGTGTTTTAAAATTAACTTCCCACAAAATATTCCTGGTAAATGTTATCTTCCTTAGTAATTCTTTAAAAGTCAATTCCAATGGCAACATTCCCAGAGTCTACTAGTCAAGGGTTCCCCTCAGATGGGAATCCTAGTCCCTTTCCTTATTTTGGAAATGTTGGTTCTCCTTATATGGCAACATTGTCCCTCCCTGGGTTAACCATTGGTTTGTTTGTTTGGTTATTTTTGACCTCGGTGGTCCCGAGTGTCCCAACTATTGTCCAAATGTCTCCTTCATTTGAATCACATCACAATGATTCTAAGATTGACCCCTCACCTTCTTCACCGTCCTCTTCCACTTCACCTGGTGAAAGTTTCAAATCTAGTAATTAGAAGGCTAAGAATAAGATGAAGAAGACAAAGAAGAAGAAGTTAGATAAGCAAGAGGCCAACCGTGCAGCTATTACTCCAAATGCACCTCCTGTAGACAAATCTTCTAACCCTCCATGGAAGGTTAGATTCCCTTGCAAATTGTGTAAGGGTGACCATCTCCTTCGAGACTGTCTTGGCGTTCCCATAGTCTTAGAGGTATGGTCTCAAAATCTGGATCAACAATCCCCATCGACCTCTGGAGATCATGTCAATGCTACACTCTTGGCTAATGATGGCAAGAAGAAGGGAAAGATTAAATTTCCCTATATGTTATGTGAAGGAGAGCATCTTATTCACCTTTGTCCTCTTATAGGTAAAGCTTCCAAAGTTCTGGAAAACCTTGCAGCTCCTCCACCCCAACTTCGTGTTGGTTATCAAAGGCTTTCTTCTAACCCTCTCCCGGTTGGTAAAGAGATTGAATTGGATTCATCTCTTTCCCTTCATTCTCTTCCTGAGCATGACTCTCTTCTGTCTATTCCTAACCAACCATTGGTCGAAAAGAGTGTCAACTTGGGTCCACCTTTAGTTGTTCACTCTATTCCGGAAGAGAGTGATGATGATACTACTCATGTTCTTCTTGTCTCCTCATATTCTCATGAATCGAAAAATGACCCTCCTATCCCAGCTGTTTAGAAGAGTCCTCCTATTCCTGCAGGGCATGGGGCCAATCATATGATACTCCCAGCAAGTAGTTCTATCACCTCTTTCGATTGGGGTCCATTGACTGCTTTTTGCCTCCCATCTTATGTGCCTTTCCAGGTCACAGTACAAGCCTATAATATGCTTGTACCTAGTTTTGAGTTATAAAATGGGTATGTATTTACTCTTAATTCCATCATATTTTTCCTCTTTTCTTATCTCTTTCATATCTGATACGCTAACATATTGATGGATTACGATAAGAAATGGATGAACTACTCTCAGTTAAGATATAGCTATCATAATTAAATTTTACTCCTTATGCAGAGAAACAACGAAAGTAACAACTATTGTTCCCTAGTGAAGGAACAACATAAACCGACAAGGAACAATGGAGTGCGTCGGTTGCGGTCATTTCAGAGTACAAATCAGGAGGATCAATGCTAAATGTGAAGGGTGTCTGAAGATAGCATTTAGTTGTGAATCCCTGAGGATCAGGAGATCCTAAGGGATCACATTTCTCTTTTACCTATTTCTTACTATAAAAGAAAAAGATTGTAGGAGGAAAGGGGATCGATCTCTATTATTTCAAATTGTAATTTTAATTTACAGGCTTGTGCTATTGGAGAACACGAATGTATTGTAATGCTACTTGAGTTCAATGATTAATATATAATTGACGTTCTTTTCCTTCGTATTATCTGAAGTAGCTCAGTAGTGTTCGCTGGTGGCTAAGGGCCCAACCTCTGGTGGATTCAACTGCTCCCTTGTGTTACATATTTCTGATTCTCACAAGTTTGATTGGTTTGATAGTTTTTCCCATTTTCTGTGATTTTATCCTATTCGCTATTTACCACTTTCTTGTATTGAAGTAGTACATTTTCTTTACATGTTTTGCAACATTGGCATTTGATTCTATTTACACTTATTGTAGATTAAATTATTTAGCCTTTAAGACAATGAATCATATTGATTTAATCAACTGTAAGAGTTTGGTTATTGCTATTGAACTCTCGATTGACACTAGTTCCATTTGGATTGCTTAGTTGAGATTGAGTGTGATTTAGATTGAATCAGCTAAGAAGAGATTGGTTATTGCTACTATGCTCTCAGTTGGTGTTGTTGTTAATTGAATTGCTTGTGTGAGATTTGATTGCGATTTCAGCATAGTATTAAGTCTTGATGCTTAGATGCAATATTTCCTCTAATAGTTGCAATTTGAGTTTTATAAATGCATCCATTTACTCTTGTATCAAAGGTTTGTACTTCATTTTAAGAAACATTACTCTCTGGATTCATAGCATGCACATATTGTGTACACTCTTGGAATAAAAGGACTTGCCCAAATTGATGGTTAATGTGGGGTAATTAGGAGTTTTAAAAGACACCTTTTATCAGCCAACATTTTGGCGACGTTGCCGGGGAGAGTGTCGCCATTTTACAAAGAGTGATGTATCTCTGATAATTGCTATTGGGAAAGAATTGGGTATTGAAATCAGAAGGTAAGAACCTACGTAATGAGCAAGTAAAGTGCTTGCTCCTCTACCCACTTTTTAGCACAATTACAGAAAAGTGAAGTAGGTGTTTGATGTTTGTCTATTGAGAGAGAAATGGGTATTAAAAACGTAAGGTAAGAACCTATGTATGGAGAAAGTAAAATGCCTGCTCCCCCACCCGCTTTCTAGCAGAATTGCTAGGAATTTAAGGTAGAAATAAACATTTGAATTTTTTTGCATGAATGACTAAGAAGAAAAGACCAAAAAAAATACAATCCCACACCCCAAACTTGAAAAATCTAAGGGACCGGTGACCCTTGGACGATCAAATTTTATCAACAACATCTTAAGAAAAGCTGAATCTGAGCCATCAGTAGGTCGCCGAACTGTTGCTTCTAGACCACGTACTGTCTCCCTTTAGGTCATAGGCTCACCATCTATAGCCTACAATAAGGTCCATAGTAAAACTAAAGGGACTGAGAAGAGTTTTCAAGATATTGAAAATTTGCGACCAATCCCCTCACAAGAAGGAATTCTTGCAACATCCGTGAAGGAGAAGGAGAAACAGGGGAATTCAAGGAACCAAGATCCCATGAGGTAGTAATTGAGTGGAGGACACCTAGTGTCCTAGATCGAGGGAGTGTTGTTATGATCATTCCTACCTCCTCTAGACATCCTATGGATAAATCTCTAGCTCCAAAGATCTTGGAAGGGTACTGGCATATCTTTGATCAAATGGCCAATAATTCACAAACACCCCAGACCTCTACATTACAGTATCCTATTGTTAACACAGCTATCAACACCCCCATGAAAGCTATCCCTCTACAAAATATTCCCACCTTTCATGGACTCACTTTAGAAGATCCGGATGCATTCCTTTTTGAATTCGACGTCCAATGTTGGGGTTATGATTACACCACTGACACCCAGAAACTGAAGTTGTTTCCCTCCACTTTAAAAGGAGCAACCCTGCGTTGGTTTATGGGATTGGGTGGGGGCACCATAAATGATTGGGACCAAATGAAAACTGCTTCCCTTAAAAAATATCAAGATTATTGCAGATGTAGAGAACTAAAAGATGAGATATTCCAAATGGTAGCAAGGCATAGTGAAACTTTGGAAGAGTATGTGAAGTGTTTCCAGTATAACCTCCAAAGGTCTCCCTACGCAAATTTGCCTGATAATGTGCTAAAAACCACAATGATTAAGGGGATGAAAGACCAGTGGATAGAGACATTAAATATTATGGGTAAAGGTGATATCTATCAAGACGACTATGCTAACATTATTGTTTTGTGTATCAGGTGCTCGAGGGACAGTACAAGACTGAAACTAGCTGAACGCGATATGATCACCAAGGACAACACAATCTATGGTGGAAGCATTACTCGTATTGAAATCAACAACTTGCTGGAAGATTTCAAAATGGACATCCTGGGAACCTTGACAACACAATTAGACATCATGTAGGACAAGCAGAAGCAGGCCAAAGCAGAACAAAACCTAGTTATTTTTTTCCCTCGATATAGGAAGAAACATAGTCATAAAGAAAGAAACATAGTCATAAAGAATGCCTACTGGATATGGTACAGACCTATGCCATATGCACTAAAGAACATGCCACAAAAAATTGCCCATCACTCCCAGGATTAAAAGCAGTCTTCAAAGATGCAGAGGAAGAAGCGGAACTAGTCTACTTGTTAAATCAATGTTGCCAATGGCAAGATCGACAAACAGGTATGCCTACCGACCCATCTTCATTGTTTCAGCCTTCATAATATAATTCTCAACAATACATAGCGGCTACATAGTAGAACCAACTACCTTTTCCTAATTGGTCACCACAAGTATTTTATATGCCACCTTGGTCCAATCAGTCAAATTCAAACAATAGTTGGCCAAATTCCTCTTAGTTTCCACCATTCTGGCCCCCCTCCACTTCACAAAACCAAAACTGGTAATCAAGCTGGCAAAGACCTGCAAACCACCCAGCGAATCAATCCCCCTGCCTCAACCTACACTGCTAGCGCCTTATACATTGCAGTAGAATCCTCAACCCAATCTATGACCACAAATCCCAGCCCAACCCAACCAAAATCCTAACAACAAACCAGTCCAGTCGGTACAAATTATAGAAGGTCTGGATCTGGAAACTAAGTTGAGAGAGTGTAATGAAATCAAATTGAGGTTTGGATGAATAATCGAGTCATAGGATGATAAAAAATACAATTGGAATAATCACTACCTGTAGAACAATCACCTCAAAGGGAGAATATAGTCAAACAGAAAAGCCACGAACAAACTATTACCTCTTCTCCACCATTCCAAAAAAGATTGATTATACCTTGCCCAATTGAATATCCTGATTTCGATCTCCTGGGAGGAATAAAAAATGTTTGTGTAGAAATACCCCTCCTCCAAGCTATCCAAGACATTCCAATCTATGCAAAAACCATTAAGGAATTGTGTACCAAAAATCCTACGAGGAAAATAAAAGTAACACCAACTGTCCACGTAGTTGGAAATTTATCCAATTTATTATTAGGCAGAGAGATACCGGTGAAATATGAGGACCTAGGAAACCCTATTGTCACAATGCAAATAAATGGATGTTCCTTTCCCAATGCATTAGTCAATCTAGGGAAGCCATTAATATTCTCACAACAACAACCTGTCAGAGACTTGGCATCACAGCCTTAGATCCAACTACGACCTTTTTGGAACTTGCTGACCGATTAGTTATTAAACTAGAAGGGACATTACAGGATGTAATGGTGTCTGTAGATTCTTGGGAGTACCCAACAGATTTCTTGATTGTTAATCCTAGAAACTGGCTAGATGGACATCCTCTAATATTAGGAAGACCTTGGCTAGTGACCGTAGATGCTTATATAAGCTGTCGAATAGGAAATATGAATATAGCCAGAGGAAATAATGTGAAGAACCTATCTTTATATCCTCCAACTCAATCAAGCCTAACTACAATAAAAACTAGGAAGCAACTTGTAACATATTTAATAAAAAATATTCGATCACCACTAACTGTAGATGCTCTTGAATTTAAGAATCAAATAGAAGATGACATTATTAACAATTACATTAACCACCCAGCTGCCATATCTAATCTAAAATGTCACATGATTGAAGCAACCCTGGATAATGAAATCAAAGAAGATCCTTTAAAATATATTAATGGCCAAACAATACCATCAACAACTATTTATAACAACAAACCCATTGAAATTGAGCTAGGGAAAATCCTAAACATTAACAAAAACTTGACTGATGACCAGCAGAAGAGGCTTATCCAACTCCTTAGGAAATATAAAGGGGCTTTCGCTTGGGATTACCCAGATATGAAAGGGATTGACCCCCAATTATGTATACACCACATCTACATTGAAAAATATGCGAGACCCATTCAATAGCCTCAACGAAGATTAAACCCTCACCTAAAGGATGTTATTAAGGATGAACTATAGAAACTGTTAGATGTAAATTTCATCTATCCTATATCTGATAGCAAATGGGTTTCTCCATTAGTTTTCGTTCCTAAAAAGAATGGGAAATGGTATAAATGTGTTGATTACAGAGAGATTAATAAAGTAACACAAAAAGATCATTTTCCCCTTCCGTTTATCGACTAGGTTCTAGACACATTGGTAGGTAAAAAATTCTTCTCTTTCCTGGATGGCTTCAGCGACTACAACCAAATCCAAATTTCCTCTGAAGACCAAGATAAGACTACCTTCACCTACCCCTGGAGGACATTTTCTTACAGGTTATTACTGATCCGGATTTAAACAGGAACGCAACAAATTACAGAGATAACCATATACACAAATATGCAGCGGAAATAATACTTCATTTCATTAATGGAAAATACTGAAATATGCTTACAATCAGAAATGGAAATAAACTAGCTAGGGCGATGGTAGCTTATCTCTGAGAAGAGATGTGTTGGCTACATGCCTCTGAACTGACTTACAATGAGGCTCGAAGGCCTATTTATTGTTGAGAAACAATGAAAAACCCTTAACATTCCAAAACCTAACCCTAGGAGATGAAACGCCAAACTGTGGGCCCCGTTTGGGGGTAAGTTGGTACATCAACTTCCCGGGGTCGTAACTTTAGCATATGATCTCCGTTTGACGCGTACAATAGCTCATTAGAAAGATCTATTCGAGCACTATCATTGTTGAAACAGGCAACATCGGTCCATTGCATGGACCGATGTTGCCCCTGGATTCCCCAAAAAACGTCGTTTAGGGCCTCAAAACGGCTCCGGAAGTTCAGGACCCGAAAAACTGCTAAAAATAGTAAGTTGTGCTACAATTAAGGAAACTGAAATGCTGAGAAAGATAATGGTGGGGGTCCATGTGGACTTGGCAGGTGGCCACCAATATCCACCTGGATCATTCCTCCCCCCTTAGGAAGAAATGGTCCCCATTGCGTTGAGCTCCCCCATGAGATGAGGAAACTCTGCTGAACTTGTTCCCCTAGTGAGGCCACTGCTCTGCTGAAGGATTGGCCTCTTTGGACAACTCGATACAGTTGGATATTCTGTTGGCGAGTGTTCTTGGATCTGCGCGTCATGATCGATCAATTGCAGCTTGTTTCCGTGCAATCTAGAATTTAATTTGTGGGTTGGAAGTTGTTCTGCAATTCGGATGGTGTCTACAATGGTGAACAGTATGGCCGAAGGCGGTCCACATTGAACACTGGGTGCAGGCCAAGGAATGGGGGAATGCTGAGCTCAAATGCATTGTCTCCCATAGCCTTAGTAATGGTGTAGGGACCATATCGGAGTGGTCTCAATTTACGATAGGCTCCAGTAAGGCGTTCCTTTTGCAAATGCAACCAGACTTTGTTGCCCACCTGAAACTCGTGTGGCACCCGATGTTGATCATGTCGCTGATTGTATTTGGCATTTGATTTCTCAAGAATGTCATGGACCTGCTGGCGAATATGTTGGATGCGCTCAATGAAACTGGTGGCCTTATCTGTTTCGGACTGGACATGAGCTGAATTCATGTGATTGGCAGCAAGTGGCATGGCCACATCAATGGGGCATAGTGGCTGGAATCCCAAACCCACCTGAAAAGGGCTATGGCCAGTGGAGCTGTGAAGAGCTCGGTTGTAGCTGTGCTAAACATAGGGGAGGCTCTCGTCCCATGTGCGTGGATGCCTTGAGTTATAAATGCGCAGAATGTGCACAATCATCCTATTGACAACCTCTGTCTGGCCATCAGTTTGAGGATG